>JBCEWC010002882.1:0-32362 GCA_038996855.1 Solanum aculeatissimum | reverse complement strand
TCTCCTTGGTTACAAATAATGCCTAAATATTAGGAGTTTTTGTATGAAAAGTTTTCTACTTATTCTTTGAGACTATTTACCTACCTATTTGTTCTTATTTACATAGAAAATTTAATTCAAAAGTGAATCTTGAAATTAAATAAATAAAAAATTAAATAATAAATTTTAAAAAATAGTGAAAAGACGATTTTGTCTAAAGCGAAATCTTAATGAAGAACAAAAAGTTCAAATAACATTTCTAAGGTCATTCACACTTTTAATATAGTATAGATATAGATAGATAGATAAATAAAATATAATTTTTAAGTGATTAATTAATTATTTGATTAAAAATATGTAATTTTGTAGTGGATTGAACATTTTAAGGTAAATCAAAATATAAATAAACATAAATACTAGACAAATTATATTTATGAAATATTTTTTTATAGAAAAATATATAAAAAGAACAATTAATTAAGGTTGTAAATGTTATTAAAAACATGTTAATATATATATGAATGTAAAAGTGGTGTATAAAGGAGATTTTAAGAGAGGCATTTTTGTTGTTTTACGTATTTTATCCTAGGATAATTTATCCTGTAATTATTATTCCTCCCTGAGGGAAGGAGGGATAACTTATCCCAATACTAATTATTAATCATAGGATAAGTTATCACAGACTCGACAATGAAACAAGCGATTAAAGACCACTTAAAAATTATCTCAGGATTAACTCCTCTTATCTCTCACAAAAAACGACCCCTGAGTATATTATTTTGTTTTTGGCAAGTCAAGACATGCTATATAGAGATGGATTGACGAAGTAGGAGTGACTGATAATGTAATATATATGCGAGACATAAAATAGATCCACAAAAAAATTATTTTCTTTAATGTACGATGTATATATAGACACGGGTCAAAACTCCTGAGGTCACAAGATATCAATAGATAAACTATGTAATGGGAAAAAAATAATATGAATTGCAATTGATGTAAATGGCAAAAAGTAGTTATTTAAGTGTTTAGAATAATATTAGGTGATACCGTTTAAATTTCGTGCCAAGAGAAATTCAAAGACCTTCCAAACACGAGAAACAAGTGCATGAATCAATTTCAATTCCTCATGCGAAATCGACATAAAAATGAAAGTTTTGAATTACTATCCTTATAGTATCCTAAGTTGAAGTAAATATAACTTTAATTATTGATTCTCAAGTATTTATATCTATAAAATTCAGATATATCGTACATAGTTTAGATATTGTTTAAATATCTCACAAATAAAAAGATATTAAAATTATATTTCTACATACATTTAATTCGAAAATTAATTTTAAATTTTACTAACGAAAAATACTTTTTACTTTAAAAATTGGCAAAGAAAGGAAAAAAGAAAAATTTTTGACCGGCCGGTTTAACATCTGAACCGATCCTAAACCCCCAGGCTACGGTTTCAAGGAATGGTATAAAAAAAAGCAGGGCAGCATCCTTAAGCACAAAGCAGCTCTCGAATTTCTCTGTCACAGCAAGCGGAAAACCCTACGCGTCCTCTCACTCAGTTAACCGCCATGGGTAAGTACCAATTTTTCGCTGCTGATTTATATGTTATGTATCAGATCTTTCACTTCTTCAATCGTTATTGCAGTCTAGGGTTTATCATTGCAGTTAATCCATTATCATTGTGACAGAATTTGTATACCGAGTTGGATTAGAAGCTATCTATTTTGACTGAGAATCGAATATCCGTCTCTTATTGTTTAAGAAGAAAATTTCAATACTTATGAAGTAGTCATTGTCGTGAAGATTCAGTAAAAGACAATTTGCTCTTTGGATTGTTTTAATGATAGAAATGTTTTCTCGGGTGATATGTTTTCTTCAGTGGTTGGTTGCCTTATTTCCTGGATTATATCTCTTTTTTTTCTTGCACTGTTTAGTGGTGAAATCTCTATGCTTCATTTTATAATAATTTGTTACTATTTCATTTTTGTTTAATATAAATTAATAAAAACTAAAGGCTACTCTTTGTAAAATTTTGGCAGAAATCTTTTGTAAAACTAATACTTAGGTGATCCTTAGCTTAAATAGGAAGTGTCTTTTCATATCAGGACAAAGGAAGTCATGTATTTGTAAGAGCAATTTAATTCAATTAACGTTTACCTGTTAACAGTTAACAGTTAGTGGGGTTAAATTGAATAACGTCTATTTATCAATTATCATCTGGACAAATCTTATTTTGTATCTTATCTATTATCATCATGAACTATATGGTATGATAATTTTTGTGCCATTCAATGACTTTTCACTAACAAGATTATCCCTTTCATTTTCATAAAATTTTTGTTTGTGCAGCCTTAAAGTTCTTGAGTGGAAGGGTCCTATTAGTTAGTATTAGGAAAAACCTAGTTAAGGGGTCTGTAGTCGTCGCAATCCCTCGTTAGTCTTCCCCGCTTGTGGTTTCTTCAATGAGTCCAAGTCTTTGAGATGATTTTTCTTGGGAGTCGGGGGACCGGCTCAGTGAGCACCTTTGGATGGTGCTTTCTCAATCAACTATTTGACTTATTTAGAACGACGGTGAACCAATAGATTAGGAAGTGCAATGCAAAAGAACACCTAGATAAGCAAGATATTGAAATTTTGTTGAAGAAATTAGATTTAATGTGCTCAAACAAATAAGACAACAATTTACTATGATTTGTTTTCTTTAGTGTAGGGTTCTAATGCTAATATTACTAATAGTATGATTAGATGAATAGTATCTACTTTATACCCAACTAAACAAAAATGGTATGTTCTAACAGAAAACAAACATGTCAGGTTTCCCCTAAGTTGCTTGGACTCTTCATTTTCGATACCGCACCCATGTTGACAAGATATGGGTGTGGGTGGGATCTGTACACGATTTGGTCAATCGATTTTGGATACTTTGACCACGTTTGAGGGATAAATGCTGGAAAGATTCAATGATTTATGTAATCAAAACAAAAACTAAGTTGAAACCGAAGAAAATGAAATATCTTGTATATATAAATTTTTATTGCCACTTCCTTTTCTTTTATCTCCTTCCAAGATTCTCCTCTTGATCAATGCTTTCTCGTAAGATTTTTCCACATAATCTCATAATTTACGTTTTGTAACACTAGTTTTAGATATTTAAATTATTTGTAGCCGAATTCCTGCACCCGTATCCATATATGGATCTGTAACCCGAATTTTAAAATTTAGATCATAGAGGACCCGACCTCTAGATCTGCACCCGTATCGGACACCCGCACCCGTATCGGGCCCTCGCACCCCGAGTCCAAGCAACTTAGGTTTTCCCTGGATAATATATTCATCCATACTGAACTCATCTTCTGTAGATTATAACTTCTGTGATTTTTTTTGTCTGGTGTTTTCTCTGAATTTGATAATACCTTCTGAGATTGTTGGAGTCATGATGGATTAATGGATGTCATACTTTGATTGTTTGATGTGGTAGATATTGAAGAGGACATCAAGGCGCTTCAGCTTGATTCATCCGGTATAACATCAATTTTAGAAGTTCTATGATTTCTTGCATTCTTGTTGCCATCTAGGCTTTATTAATTAGTCATAGATTATTTATCCACTTATCATTAAAGTTGATCATTACTGGCTTACATGTCTTTACGTTAAGGAAATATGGTTTTGAGTGTTTAATCTGTGATTGAATGTCAGCAGAAGATATTGCGTCGGTCAACGTGGAAGACCGAAGACCCGATGAAGCTATGAAACATGAGAAAGCTGATGGAGGTTTGTAGCAACTTCACTGACGTAGTTTTTAGAAGTGGTCTCCTCATTGCTATGGCTCTGATGTCAGTATATTATTGCTAAATCTTTGATTTAAATTGCTTTGTAGAAAAAGTCTTGAGTAAAATTGATCCCTCTCTCCCTTCCGTTCCTCTCCCTCTCCAAGATTTGTAATTATTACTCACATCATTGAAACTTCTTGTTGTTTAAAAGTAAGGCCTGTTGTTGTGTATATTGAGATGCTTCCTTGCTCCTTTGGGCCTGGGGTTCCATGTAAGACTTCTCTTCTTAGTTTTCATTTTTGGCCCTACATCATTGAAACTTCTTGTGATCTAAAAGTAAGGCCTGTTGTTGTGTATATTGAGATGCTTCTTTGCCCCTTTGGGCCTCGGGGTCCATGTAAGACTTCTCTTCCTTTGTTTTCCTGGTTGGGAGTTGGGTATTATTCTTGTAGAACCGGATTTTTATGAAAAATTGTTTTGTGGGTCATATATTTAGATGCTATTATGTAATGTTACTGTTAACTTTGACATTTTTTTTTGAAATTAGTAATGTTGAACTTTGACATTTTTCTAAATCTCGTCTTCTCTGACCGGAGTTTCTAAGTATCTTTGACAATATGCTTTTAGTTTGGATGGTAATGCAAACAAGAAACTATTTACAGGAGTTCCAAACTCATGATTTCCGTTATTACTTATCCATTCAACAATCCAAAGGAGAGAAAATGTTCCTTTTTTATATTTTAACTCACAAAGGCTATTTTTGTTATTATTTTCTGCTAATATCTTTTTAAAATATATTTTTTGATATCTTATATGGTTTTTCTTCAACATATATACGTAAATATATTTTTTCCCCTGCTTTCATGTCCTCTGTTGATATTATTAGGAACTCTCTGGATGACGTTTTTATTGTTTATTAAATGATAGAGGATAGTGTTATGGCAGAAGAGAGGAAGACAGATGATGTTGAAAAATTTGATATGCCGGAAGATGGTAGGTAGATTCATGAACAGATTATGTATCATCTGGTTCTTGTTGAGATCATTTTTCTGTCTTATTAAGTGATTCCTGTTTATCTGCTTGACTGGGGAGTTGGCATCTATAAAACATTTTTTGGTCCTAGTTATTTTCCTGATTTTCATCTTCTCTTGATGGGGAGGGTTTTTGAGGTGACAGTTGGGAAAAGAATCATGCTTAAATTAACTGAAGTGGCTCATGCTTAAATTAACTGCTTTATGTAGCAGAAAGATGTCAAAGTAATGGTTTTTCTTTTGACTCTATTCACAAAGAGTATCTGATGATAGCTTTACTGGTCAAAAGGAGGAGATCAGTTGCTACTTGTGCCTCTCTCTCTAGGTTCTGCTCTGCAGAGAGAAGATTTATTGGTTTCACAGCTTTTTGTAGTTACAGACATTTATGTTCTGGTGATATTTTGATTCAGCTTATACAAAGATTTATCTGGAAGGTTATGCTTATTAGTATGACACTAAATTGTCAGAGAAGCTATTTTTTATCTGGGGATGGGCCTCGTTTTGGGTAGTGTTATCTATGAAAATTGACCTTGAGAGAATTATTGTTGAGATCTTCAAGTAGCCACTTTTAAACCTAATTATCTCCCTACTTTTTTACATTACTCCTAGGGAATTTTGGTGTATTCAAGGGAGAAAAGATTTGGTGTATTTAGAGTTTGGATTGTTTCAAGGAAAGATGATATTCTTTATGTTACTGAAACCGTTATTCAAACTTTTATGTAATTTTTTATTTTATTGATGGTATCAGAGGTAAGAGATGAAGACTTAAAGCCACAGCATGTCGAGCCAAAGGGCGCTGCTGGAAAAGAAACTTCACCCCCGGAAGATATGGAGGTTGAAGTCAATAAAAAGAGGCACCTGAATGTGGTATTTATTGGTCATGTGGGTAAGTCTTCCTTTTTCTATATACTCTTTATCCACTTGATGCATGATTGTCATTGTAGTGAAGTTTGATGAGTACAAATCTCCCTAGTATCCAGAAGGAAAATAAGGCAAACACAATAATATGCTAGTAGGGGAAATGGGAGTATTAAATAATTGTTGGTACAATATTATTTTCTTTTCTTTCTTCTTTTGAATTCTTGTCTGGTACTCTGATATCTTTCTATCAATTAGGACTTATAGGTCCTGGCAATATATTTATTTCCCCCCCACAAGCTTTGGGGATCTTTCTTTAGTAAGGGGAAATTTTCTGCTCATAATCGTATTTCGTCATACCTCTCAACATATCTTAAGCGTTTTTAGGTACTCTGGGGATGTAGAAATGGTGATGTTTGAGATTTTGGTTAAAGTAGGTAAACTGTATCCAACTTATTGATCTAGTAAAATCCATTTCTGCATGTGCAGTTTGTTGTATACAAGATCAATTTCTATATCAATTTTTTAAAATGGATGCAAAATCACTTTTTTGTTTTTTATGCGGAAGTTGTCAATGACTTCCAAAGCTGATTGGTAACAGGTAAAATGAAATCTAATTGTTTAATGGAGAAACATCGTATATGATTACTTGAGTTCTCCATGTCACCTGCAGATGCTGGAAAGTCAACTATTGGAGGACAAATACTATTACTTAGTGGTCAAGTCGATGACCGTACTATACAGAAATATGAGAAAGAAGCGAAGGATAAAAACAGAGAGAGCTGGTAAGGTTTTACTAGCTTACTATAGTCAAAATATGGTGTCAGTGTTCCTTAATTGGTGGAACTTGTGTATGACTTTGCATAATTCAGTTTGGCTTCTTGCTTTGTGGGGTAACCTGCGATACATTCTAAATATGAAGCTTGGTTTATCATGATTTTATATTATCTCATCAGTTAGATGAATTTTGGCTGTTGGAACCATAATTTACTGTGAGTACCAATGGCAACTGGACCACTCTTTTGAGGATCTCATCCATGAAGTAGGTTATCTGCAGTTTATACCTTACCATTATTAAAAAAGGCAGGTTATCTTTAATTTTACATGCAAATTGTGATAGTTTGATTTCTGTGAACTTTTTGTTCAAATGTGAATGACAAGTACAGTCACTGATGGCAATAATGAGATATGATAATTGGAATCAAAGAAAAGCTAGCTGTTGTTTCACTCGTATAGCATTTGTTAGGTTCGCTAATTAGTAATTTAGTTTTGGTTATAGAATTATGTGCTAGTTAATTTGAACGGTTCTGATGAAGTGATCTGATTGCTTTAGAGCATTTTGTTATGTCAGAAAGCATGAGTGTGCTGCTGTGTACAGTACTTTGTGTGTGCGTGTCTGATGCTTTTTGCAATGCAGCTGTTGTATTGTAGCTTCTATCACCTACTGACAGAGCAAAGCACTGGGAAGCCTGAAATGAAAAAATTGCATGTTATTGGTTGTTGCTATTCCGTTTTTTTTTCTTTTTCAAAATTGGTTTTTGCTGCTTTACTACTATAGTTTGTCACTTGCAAATCAGTGTGTTCGGGTTAGTTTCACTCTTCATACGCTTCCATAATTTCTGAAATTGGTTATATGGTTTGTATCTGATTGTACAATTGTTATAAAGAACAAAGATACATTTTGAATCGGATAATGTGAACTCTTCAATTAACTCACCATATAAAATCATTTTAAGACTAGGAAATAAGACTGTCATTTACCATCTAGAAGCAGTCTCCCTCAAAAGTGTGGTTGTGGCTGAAGGTTCTTTTTCTTTTTGATAACAGTTGTTGTGCCTGGAGATTCTTTTTTTACATCAGCTTCTTTGGGTGAATATTGAGGATTCAACCCATATATTTTGTCATTTTCTTGCATGGTGACAGCTGAGTTGCTTCTCTGGTGTCTGGTTCGCCTCATTAGAGAGCTCAAGTTATAGATGTTCATGCCCTATTCTCATTACAACCCTGTAGTTGTTTATCGTCTGACGTTCAAGTTTAGGATAACATGATTGATTTCTTTTACAAGCAGCCATCTGCAGTTATGCTGGCATTTTTCTTTTAATGGGAGATATCATTTGGTGGATGTGAAGTTGTACTTTCAAAGCTTGGTTCATTATTTACTGCTAGAACTTTTAAAGGTTCCGGCTTTGGTATGACACATTTGGTTACCATTTCCTGTTAATTCTGATAAGATTGGCATATTCATAGAGTCCGCCTGAGCTTTTTGTCTGCTAGAGATGGTTGCAAAGACAGACAGATGCTTCATTCCTGGTCTTTTTCTTGATTTTTTCAATTCTGAAGCTAGTTGCCTGTTAGCGTTATTTGTATGATTCCTGATAATTTAATGCTTGATTATTTTTGAGATAGACCATCTCTTGATGCTATCTTGTCAATTTTGAGTGCACAATTATTGATAATGTGTTTCAAAGAGGGTCCACAGATCCTGCATGTGGAATGATCCTCCACACCCCGTCTTTAACTAGTTATTGTTTTTCCTTTTAGTTCTCAACTTCTCTTTTCAATTGTCTTGTAGGTATATGGCCTATATTATGGATACTAACGAAGAGGAGAGGGTGAAGGTATTGTTTTTTTAAATACTTAAATTGGTATATTGCCTCCTTTTTTGGGGGGATGTTGGGGTGGGGGTGGGGATTGTGGGAGGAGCTTACGAGTGACATTGTGTTTTTCTTGGTCGACACTTTCTTTTCAGGGAATAACAGTTGAAGTAGGAAGAGCACATTTTGAAACAGAGACTACAAGATTTACAATTCTTGATGCCCCGGTAACTTTTTATCCTCATTCTTTCTCTAGCTTACCTTGTACATGGGAGAAAAAGGTATGAGTATTAAGTGATGATTTTTTGTGCATGAGAGGTGTTGTACGGCACCTATGTTGGTGGGAGGTAGCATGTACCTTGTGTTCGTAGGCTAGGTGCATGCAAATTGACCCCGACACAACAGTTACAAAATCAGTGCTTTAGTAATCTTACTAATGAGTGATAGCTTGGAATTAGAGCTTAGGAAAAAGTTCCATGCTGATCCCAAATCATAAATGAATCCCTTTTGCATCGTCCGGAAATTGACGTTCATCTCCTCTCTTGCATTTTCTGAGCTTGTCTAAAGCAGTATCGAAGGTTCTATATCTTCTTCTCTTTTGGTTTACAATTTTTTAATTTGAGCCTTTAATCCTATATCTACTACACGGTAAAGAAGGAGGTTAAAAATCTTAAGATGAGGTTTAGTTTTCTATTTTGTTAATGAAGCCATGTTAGAGTCTTAGAGAGATACTACTGTTAGACGGATTGACACTAGGCTAAAATTGGAGTATTTTGAGGGGTTGTCTTTACACCTTAAGTGAAATGATAAATAATGATTGGAGGTGTAACAGATAGTTCTGAAACTTTCTTACATTTATTTGACGGCGGTATCTGTGCTAACTTGCACACACCTCTGGTATTTCACCAAATACATTCTACCTCCCACTACTACATGTGCCAAGTAGCTTACCCACCAAGGCTTGGGGAGATGACAAGCAATCACCTTCTGTTGTTTGCCTTTGCTGGGATTTGAACTTGAGACTTTAGTTCATTCATTACTAAGCCGCACATCCTTGGTGTAAAGAAACAAAATTATGACGATTACTTTTATCCAGAAAAAATCATGACTATTATTAGTTGATATTTACTAGCATTCTGCTTCTAAATTTTAATTTTCTTGGTAATCTATATATTCTCTTCGACGTTTGCTTCTAATCTCTCTACATCCACTTTTTACTATGCTCCAATTGTCATCAGGGTCATAAGAGCTATGTTCCCAATATGATCAGTGGAGCATCTCAAGCTGACATAGGTGTGCTGGTAAGTGTTTTTGCAGTATATCTCTTCAGTCTTTCATTTTGTGTGAATAGACTATTCATTTGGAAACTTTGAACCCCGGATTATTGATTATTGGAACAAAATGGGTCCAAATGTTGCTGAATTGGACTGTGAGGATTCACATGAAAACTCCAACTAGGTTGGGATTGAGGCATAATAATTGTTGTTGATCATTGTCTGCTCTATTGTGAAGGTTATATCTGCTAGAAAGGGTGAATTCGAAACTGGATATGAAAGAGGTGGGCAGACACGTGAACATGTTCAACTGGCAAAGACTCTAGGGGTTACAAAGCTTATTATTGTTGTAAATAAGATGGATGATCCTACTGTCAACTGGTCTAAAGAAAGGTGATCTTCTGTCAACTATTTTGATTTTGCATCATCATGTCATGTATGTTCTTGCAACTAATCTTGATCCAGTTGATTCATGAAGGTATGATGAGATTGAGTCAAAAATGATTCCATTCTTGAGATCATCTGGGTACAATGTCAAGAAAGGTAAAGAAGGATTATTTACCTGAAGATTGCCTCTTTGTTTGATGTCTTTTTGCAATTTTAATGTGTTAAACCTGATTACATACCCTCTCGCTGAGCTTTTCATTTTGAATTTTTCTTTTCTAAATAAAAAGGCCTGATCGTGCTTTTATTATAAAATACTAGTCCACTAGGATTTTGTTATTTCTCTAGCGACTTATCCGCTTCATGGTAAAATAACATTATGAATGTTTTTTTTTTTTTGACAATGGCATTTTCAACAGTACATTGTTTTTGAGAAGGTGCTTTACCTACATGTATTCATTCAAGCTGGCTGGCTAATTAAGATGGAATAAAACAAGTAAAGTGATCATTTCCTCTGTTCCAATTTATGTGATCCTGTTGCCTTTCTAATATGTTCTGAAAAAAGAACCCTTACATAATTTGGTAACAAATTTAACTTAAACGTCTCATTTTACCCTTATTGACAAACTTTTATGGCCATTCAATTGTTATGACATATTTAAGACTACTAGTTTCAAAAGTCTTATAAGCACAAATGTTATGGCATAAATAACACCACGAGTTTCTAAAACCTCCTCTCTTTCTTAAACTTCAGGCCTGGTCAAACAGGGTCACATAAAATAAAAGAAAGAGCACGTTTTAAATATGTTTTTAAGTATCTAGGTAAAGAATGTTACTAGCGACACTTCTGGTTTATTTTCTTTTGGATGTACTTATTTTTCATATTTATCTTCATAGATTGAATGTAACTGTTAATTGTTTTTCTCTATTTTCTTTAAAGATCCTACATATTGGCTAAACTGCTGATTGCTGATTCATGTTCTTTTTGTGCTTGAATTTCAGATGTTCAATTCCTTCCAATCTCTGGGCTGTTGGGTTCAAATTTGAAAACTAGAATGGAGAAAAGTGTATGCCCATGGTGGAGTGGTCAATGCCTTTTTGAAGTCCTTGATGCTGTTGAAGTTCCACCTCGAGATCCTAATGGTCCATTGAGGTACTCTTTTCCTCATTCTTCCTATCTGGTGGCGTTTTCCTAATTCTGTTTCCTTGCTCAACTTATATTTTCCAATTCCAACACTAACCTTCTAGTTTATTTTGCTCGACAATGTTTTTACGAATCACAATATGCAATCATTGAGGGAAAGGGAGGGGGAGGGGCAGATAAAATGTATGGGAGAAAATTAGAATGCAATCTTGAGAAGTAAAGTTGGGATGAAGGAGTTGGACTTGCAAGTTCTATTTGCAATATTGTTTTAATCTTTTATTTTCTTTGCATTATTGCTCGTTTCCTTCACCGGATCATAAGCTAGGAATTTCTCCTTTTTTACTTTCCTCCTAATTCTCCTCTACACTTATGCCAAGTTGTTTACTTGTTTTCCACTTTCTATTTTCTTTTCAGAATGCCTATTATTGACAAATTTAAAGACATGGGAACTGTTGTGATGGGTAAAATCGAGTCGGGAAGCATACGTGAGGGTGATAATCTACTGATTATGCCAAATAAGGTGCTTTTTTATATATACTTATCGTATTAAGGTTTGTGATTGGTGGAATACTAAAGGAAATTCATCTCACAAGCTGATTTATAGGCTGCTGTAAAAGTTCTTGCCATATTCTGTGATGAAGACCGAGTGAGGCACGTTGGTCCTGGGGAAAATGTGCGTGTTAGGTTATCTGGAGTTGAGGAAGATGACCTTTTGTCAGGCTTTGTCTTGTGCAGTGTTGGTATGTTTTCCCCAATTAATCTACCTCCTTGTTATAATGAATTGGCATTCATTTTCTTCTTGATCTATGCCAAATATTTGTGATTGTTTCTATTGTTAACGAGTTAAATGATAGAAGAAATATTGTACAGCTAGTGACCATGTGATAAGCAAATGGTATGCTATGATAACTAGTCATGAGAAAGAATAGCGTTACATATAACATAACAGCTCAGTAATGGACTGCTGAATATGCTCTCGTTTTATATGCTAGGTAAAAAAAGTGGCCTTTTTTCACTTGGGTGTGCAAAACAATTAGTAGTCTGTACTTTTGAGAATTTATCGAGAGTGTTTTATTTTTGATGATGCTGTATATATCGAGGATTTGGGAAAGGAGTCACTCATCTCCTACTACATGTAGCCTTACGTTATAATTAAGGTCCGTGATCTTTTCCATCTTCAGCACACAATGGGCGTACTCAAGGACAGTACTTCCAGTGATGAGGAAGGTGGAGATGAAGTTGAACTCTAGATGGAATAAATCTTTTGGGAACTGTACCTTTATCTATTTATTTGGCTAATAAGGAGAAAGATTACTTTTGCAGGAGAGGAGAGTTCAATTCAAGAAGTCAGAAGTTCTCTTTAATTTCATTATATTTTAGGTGTAAAGAGGAAATACCATGTTTTTTTGGCTAGTTGAATAGCTTTTTGGGGTTTTTAAGGCACTCTAGTTGTACATCATCTAGTATTTCTAATTTCATCATGATTTATGTCGATGAAGTTGTTTGACTTGTAAAAATAGGTTTTCTTCTTAGCAAAAAAGATATTTAGTAAGTACTGGAAATGGTTTCAAATGAACAAAATAGATAAATATTTAGGATTCTCATAGTCAAACCCCACCAGATTCGAATCAAGTCGTAGTATATTTCCTAGTGTATCCACATGCTCCCATATGCTTGTTAGGACATATTCTTTGGGGGTTGTAATCATATTCTTTCGGATGAATGAGTGTAAAATCTTGTTGACATGTTCCTCAAAAAAAGAAATCTTGTTGACATAAAAAAGCAGCACAAAGTTGGTGTAGCAAAACATAGTCACAGTTCATGTTAGTCCCTGATTATGTCAATAGTACCATTTACACCCTTTTACAACGATCAGTTGCACCAGGTAGCTAGCAAAAATAAATAAACACATTACTTTTATTTAATTTTATGTATGTTGGAGTTTCTCTGTCTACACTGTCCACCATTCAGTTCTGGTTTTAATCATACTTTTGTGGATAATTTGTGAATTTTAGTCTTGAGACCAATTGCCAGATCAGATGTGTTCTGAGAATGCAACGGATACAGCTTTTGACAGCATTTTATTTAAGCAGGTAGGTTGGTTAGATATTGAGCTATGAGAAGCTGATATCTCTGACAATTAGAACAAGTCATGCAAATGCAAGTCATAAAAGAATATCCTAAGAGCTATTCGATTACAATCTAACATTGAGATGTAGTCCTTTCTTGGTAACGCGCACAGATTCAATTGTAGCTGGTCTTGATGTAGCATGCATTTTTAGTCAATCACTATGTAGTCTGCTAACAAATACACAGTTACCAGTTTTAAAAAATAAAAAGGTAAAGAGGATGATTTTTGACAAGGATAAGAGAGGAGGTAAATTCTGTGTCTTGGTTTAGTGAAAAATTCAAATGTGGTCTCATATTGTAATCTCAAGTTGGTTTAGACTATCATTTTGTGATGGATAAATTTAAAGCTTTTTTATATTTCTAACAATGTTACTATTTGCAGCAAAGCCGATACCTGCAGTTACTGAGTTTGTTGCACAGTTACAGATCCTTGAGCTGTTGGACAATGTATGAATCCAACCCTAACTTAGCTTTTCGTTACCTTACTTGGATTCAAAATTCAACATGCGCTACCAGTCTGTAAATGGAATTTCATGTTGTCAGGCTATTTTTACTGCTGGATACAAAGCTGTATTGCATGTCCATGCAATTGTTGAGGAATGCGAGATTGTTGAACTGATGCAGCAGATTGATCTAAAAACAAAGAAACCTATGAAGAAAAAACCTCTTTTTGTAAAGAATGGTGCTATTGTTTTATGCCGTGTCCAGGTTAGCTGTCTAACTGAATACATGTAGGTTGGGAAGACTTGATTCTTAGTGGGTGTTTGGATTGACTTATTTTTTTGGCTTTTGGCTTTTAAACACTTTTTAAGTTTTGGAAGTGTTTGGGCAACACAAAAAAGTAACCCCCGCCACCTAAAAAAAAAAAGTAGCCAAAAGTTGGGGTTCATAATTTATGGTTTTTGGCTTTTAAAAAAGGCCAATCCAAACACCCCCTTTGATCTTTTCTTATGGTTCTGTCTTCATATTTTGAGTTACTTCAAGTTACACTCAATTTTGCAGAAAGTACAATTCTCAGGCATTATTTGTGAATTCCGATGTTTTGAAACTGTTGAGTGCTTGCTTCATTGAGTGTAAATAATTGGGGGTAGCCAGTGTATGTGTTTTGTCCCACCTTTCTAATAGGGAATGATGAAAATTTCTAGTTCGAGGCCAAAATCTTTACTCTATCTTGAATTACCTTGTTCTTTCATGTTCACCCTTTTTGGTGCTTTTAAAGCTAGATCCTTAAGTTGTCTTGTGTTGGTATTTGATCCTCTTGAAACTATCATGCCAGGTGAATAATATGATATGTATAGAGAAATTCTCTAACTTTGCACAACTTGGACGATTCACTCTTCGCACTGAAGGTAAGAAACCATTGTATCTGTAACCTTAAGTTTTTTTTTTCCTGTATCATCACATTATGACATAGGATCATATTTTCTGCCATTCGTGCAGGGAAAACTGTTGCTGTGGGGAAAATTACTGCACTGCCTACTGTTGCTGATTATGCATAAACAACTTAGCTATACTCAAAAGGTGGGCTCTTGTTTCCTCTTGTTGCTACTTCACATATAACTTTTTTGGTTGACCAAAAAAACATGTTTTGAGTTGCGAGATTCTAGGAATATCCAGTATTGAGCTTTGATTCTTTAGATGTTGTAGTTTTGTGAAAAGTTGCTTTTGTTATCCAGTTTCAAGCCAATGATCACTCACACGGCCCTTTACTATTTGAATTGTGTTTTCAGAGGCAAGTTAAGTTGAGCATACACAGTTTTCATTGCACCCTGCTAGAGCAGTGCAACACAAACACATGGTCCTCCGCAGCATTTATTGGAACAGAAGTTGGACCTTTGTTCAGATACACATAAATGTTCCATCAGTTTAGTGTTCTTTATAGCGTGGTGTTGTTTCTGGTTTTTGTTATTTTCACCTCCATCCGATTATGTATTGTTATCTAGAATGATATCCAGTATGAGGTTATTTGGTTATACACTTGTGCCGTCATGACTTCTAAACAAAATTTCGGCACTGGAGCTTGAGCTCCTGTGAGCTGCATCTGTTATTCAATTCTTAACATTGACTGCGACTATTAGGTCATTGAGCTGATATTTATATTATCCGGGACCTATAATTTTTGGACATTACATCTAAACATACTCTCTTCTTAAAACAGTGTCCAGCTGAATATATTATTATGGTATGTAAAATTAACAAGCTTTCTTGAGTGTGTTGGTATTAATCATTTGGATTCCTTACTCCACACCTTTCCTGTTTTGTAACCGGCATGTCTCTTCACACTTGGGAATTTGCGCTTGTCGTTTGGTCTTAAGTTTAGTGCACGACATATCTAGTGAAATTGGGAAGGTTGGATGCATGCAGAGTCTATCCTTGGGGTTAGAGAGGTGGTTTCTTATAAATATTTGGCTCAACAGGGGGGGGACTCGCACAAGTCAAGGTTTAGGTATGACATTCACATGAAAACATGATATTTTAAATGTGTGTTTTACTCGGTTCTTTTCTTTCAGACAAGGTTATTGTGAGGGCAACAATTTTGACATAATGGATTTAAAACTCAACTGGGTATACTGGAATTCATTCTGATGGACCATCAATAATTTGGAGAGAGTTCAATTTCTGATTACATGCTATGATTTTAGTAATTTGTAAAAAAAAAGTGCAGTAAATTATGTGTGATAAATCAATTAAATTAATTCTCAATCTCAAATACATATGTATATTAGTTATATATATACGCATATGATTTGAGAAGAGGGTATTCCGAAAACTTTTCTATCTCTATGAGATAATGATAAGTTCTGTGTACATTTTTCCCTCTCCAGGCCCCACTTGTGGGATTTTTGCTGGGTATGTTTTTGTTTTTGTATACACATATAATTTAACAAATATACATATACAATTCGCCTCTCTTCATTTTCCTCTAGGTCACATAACCAAAGTTATATCGTGTAATTATGTAAATTATAACTATTTGATTATATTAAGTTTTAAGGCTAGTTATTTATCAAAATTCCCAAAAAGAAAAGGACCCAAAAGAAGCGGGTATAGATTTCCATTTCAATTAACAGAAAATAACTAGAGCCACTTATGAGATGCTGCTGCAATCTTCTTCCTTCGTTTCCTTGAATTGGGGAGCATCTTCTATCAATCCTTCAATCTGCAGTTTCCAAATCCCTTGTCATCACTCCAAATCACGAACTCCTTTGAGATTCTCGGCTCTGAAAACCAGAGCCATCCATGATGAACAGGACAAAAGTTCTCAAGCTTCCATTCTCATTCAAGATGAAGAAAACAAAAATCTCAACCAGGTATACTTTCACCTTGTCTTTTTTTCATGGATTTTAAGTAAGTTTGGTGAGAAATGTTACTATAGTAAGTGAATTTGTACTTGGTAATATTACTATGTGTTTTTTCCAAAATTGTTCTATTCTAGAGCGAGAGTGAGTGCACGAGTAGGAGCGACAAAATTAGCCTATGAAAACACGAACGGATCAGCTCAATTGAGCTCATATAAAAGTTGAGTTTATATGTAGCCTAAATTGACTCAATTTCGCCCGAACACGCTTATTTGACTACACTCACATCAGTTAGCTATTGCCTAATTTAGGCTTAGTTTTGCTAAACAGTTTTATTGATGTGGGTAATTTGGATGACATTTCTTTAATGGGCATTCACTTTTGTTTTCTTACTGGTTGTGTGAATTTATGTTGGCAAAATTTTAATTTTAGGAAGTTGAAGAGAGTGTACGAGTACTGAAAAATGCTGCCAAAACAAGAAAAGTTCCCGCAGAGGACATCTTTGCTGCTTTCTCTACAATTGAGAGAGCAAAAATTGATTCTTCCAATTTTCTTCAAACTCTTGGTGGAACTGAATCGCCTGGGAGGACTTGGATGCTCATTTTTACAGCTGAGGTTTGTAACTGATTTTTATCTTCTTTCTATTTTTTATGCTTTCGATTAAGTTCCCTATATTGTCCAATATTTCATTTTAATTTGAAACCTTATTATTGCAGAAAGGATTAGGACGAGGTAGATATTTCCCAATTACTGCCATTCAGAGATTTGATGCAGCTGTAAGCTTACTTGTCTTTTTATCTGTCTCTTAAACACTAATTAAGAAGGAATTTACTCTTAATTTGGAAGTTTGAACTAGAGAAAATGCACATCTGAATATGTTCTAATGATGACTTAGCGTAATGATTTATATGGCCTTTTGGAGAAGAGCTAAATAATACTACTCTTAATGGAGTGATATAACCATGTTTGTTAGTTTGTATTTCTTCCCTCCTCCTTGTGTCATGTAATGGCCGGTATAAATCCAGATTACAATTTCCTTGATGAAAGTGTCCAAATAAGCAAGATTCTTATCTTTGTATATCTTGAGGATTTACTATGGTAGAGAGATGATTAGATCGAATGACCGATCACATGGCTGCTCTAAGAAAATTGACTTGCATATGAGAGCGGGGGGTCTTAGAGCACCGAATACACATTCTTTTGTTTCTAATTGTTTAAACTGTTGGATGAGACCAAATAATTCAGTTTCACTTATTTTATCTGCTCTAAAATGTGTATTTAGTGATATAATTTGTTAAACTGCAGATCTTCTACAAATGACTATGACAGTGTTCAGTTCCCCGCTCAAACCTTAAAATACAAGAGGAAAAGAAAAAACGATAAAGATAAACAAGTGCATACACACCATTCAAACTATTTGTATCTGCTAGAGGAGCAACCTACATTCTCTGTTTAAAATGTCTGCTTCCTTCAGTTGTTTAGATAATGCACTCCAATTTAAGTGCAGATTATAGACGCTTTCTTCTTTCAATTCCCAAGATGAATAACATGTTTGAATAATATTTTAGGCAAAGAGGATTGAAAACGGTGTCTACTTGGGGCCTCTTGGATTCTTGACATTTGAAGGGCCGTTTTCATGGAAGAATAGGATTCTAGCTTTCGTATTTGAGCGGCTTCGGATAAAACTTGGACCATTTAATCCTTTTGATATCAGTATTAAGGGAAAAGATCAAAGAGAACCGAGCAATAAGGATAAGGATCCATTTTTCATCTGGTTTTACATTGATGAGGAAATAGCTGTTGCTCGAGGACGGAGTGGAGGCACGGCTTTCTGGGTCCGTTGTAGACGTGTCGGCTATTCCTGAAAGCTTTTGTATGTATGTATATATAGTTTGACTCCCCCAATGAACATGACGTTGAATTTGTGAAGTGTATGGTATATGTAAAGGAACTAGGAGAGAGAATTTCAATATTATAGGAAGTATTCCCTTCCTTCGATGATTCAGTTCTTTTACTTGTGTTAATAGGTCTTATTCTTAGATCGGAAAGTCTTTGTAAACAAGATTTCCAGAGTATAGAATAAGGTTCTTATTTGCATATTTCCGTGGCTTGTAGAAATAATACTATAGCAGCCTCATTAGGTTCAGACGCGTTAGCAATGATGTTTGTACAAACAAGATCATTGGTGGCATCAATTTCATCTTGGTTCACACATCATCTGCTCTTGATGTTGCAAATGGGAAGGGCTCACAGAAATATACGTGTAAACAGCAACTTCAATATAAAGCCATCAGAATATAGATCGATTATCCTTACAAACCCGAGAAAAGAAAGGCTAGCAACAGACACATAACAATTTCACACAGAATCAGCGAGATATCACCACAACACTTTAACGATAAAGGAGACTCATGGTTTGTTTGCTGCTAGAGAACGCATGTAGTCTAGACCACCCTGAAAGTAGTTGACTAGGTTCTCTTGTGGTGGCAAGCTTTCGTGTATAATAGGGATCTTTTTGAAGTTTTCAGCCCATTGATGGAGTGAAGGGAACTTCTCTGGATCGAGTAGCTTCATCTTTCCTACTTCCTCCATGGCACTGAGCCAAAGAGATTTCCAACCCATCACTAGATCCAGGTACCCTATCTGCTCCCCACCAAAAAACTTCTTGCCTTCAATCTGCTTCTCCATAAATGCAAATAATTCTTGTACTGACTCTATAGCTTTTGCTTTTGCCTCTCCTTCAGCTTGCATTGCTTGCCATGATCCTATGACACACTGAAGATGAAAACTAACAATCAGAAAGCTATCATTTAGTCATTTGCTATTCTTGTCTGTGATATTTTAGCAGATGCATTAATTTTGTTAACATGATTTCTTAACCATCAAGTTTTTCTCAATTGCATTCTTCACACCAAATTACTCAAAATGGTTCCATATACATGATTGCAGTTGAGTGAAAATCATGTTTATGGTCTCATAGTTTGTATAACAACATAGCCAGTGTACTCCCACACAGTGAGGTCTGGGAAGGGTGGAGCGTACATAGGCCTTACCTCTACCTCGGAAGTGAGGTAGAGATGTGAAGAAAGAAAAAACAAACTCTGATTAATGGGAAGGCTATAAAGAAAAAACTACCTTCTCATCAACAAATTTTGCCCAGAAACGAGCTGTAGCTCTTTCATGAGGATCCTGAGGCAACAAAGAGTATCCTTTCCATGTTTCATCGATGTATTCAAGGATAACAAGTGATTCAACGATGGGTTTTTCATCGTGTAGTAGGACAGGGATCTTCTTGTGAACAGGATTGGACTTGAGGAGCAACTCACTCTTGTTTAATAGATCTTCTTGTATATATTCATAGACAACTTTTTTTAGCTTCAAAGCCCATTCCACTCTGGTGCAAAATAGGCTTCCTGATGACCCTATCACCTTCACTTCTCCCATTTCTCCAATGGATAATCTATAGAAATTGGCTGACTTATTCAATTTGTTTGAAGATTTTGCTTTACTCTCAAGTCTTTATGCATTTATTTGTATAGGGCCATGTCATTTAGAGCTTGCTAAGAAGGTGCTATCAATTGAACCACAAGTATTAAAAAGTCTACATGATTTATTTCTTATATGAGTTGAAAAATCTTACACAACTCATTCAAATTGTAAATTTTAATGTGAGATCCTAGAGAAACTCAAAACTCATCCTACTGTCTTAATTAGGTGTTCATACTCCCCCGATCTATTTTACTTGTCATGTTTGTCTTTTGCATGCCTCTTTATGCAGCTTTAACTGAAAGATAGCATAATTTGATTAAATTACCTTTGTTTACTATTTTAATCAATTATTTAATAATTTCTCTGTTCAATTTTACTAGTCCATATTTGACTTGATACACCTCTTAAGAATTAATTAATAAAATGATAAGTTTACTATATTACTCTTTGAAATATAATAAATTCAATATTTTGGGAAATGACTTAGTTAATAATAAGGATAAATTGGAAATTGACATAGTTTAACGCTATTGTGGTTATAACACTTAAGGGTATGATCTGGTGTGGTGAATGAAGTGGATTAAAAATCATGAGGTCTCAGCTTCAAATCTCAGCAAAGACAAAAAAACACCAGGTGGTGATACCCATCTGTGTTAAGATAGAGTTACCTACTACTTGTTGTTAGTGGGAGGTGGTATGTGTTTCGTGAAACTAATTGAGGTGCGTGAAAACTGGCTCAGACACTAGGATTATCAAAAAATATGTAAGGTTTCTTCGGGGTGTCATTAGCATCAATATACACGTAAAAGTCAATGTACCTTGGCATGAACCTTTCCAGTCTTAATACACACCCCTTATGTAATCCTCTTGAGCTCTAGGTGAAGAAAACTCAAAATATCATATATTATACATCATAGCAAGTGGAATCCTGAAAAAAACTGTCCATCTTCCTGATGTGATTCTAAATTCAATGCTAGGAAATCAAATTAACTTGAATCAATAAGCATATTAAAGGAAATCAAGAAATGGTATATTAACCTACAAACTATCTTATACCTTTCTCACAACCAGAGAGGAAGGAAGTATCAACAAGGAGTTTATAAGGAATCTTAATAAAGTGAAACAAGTTTATGCCAAGTTCAGGGGTACTTAGGCAATGTAAACATCATGAATGCATTGAATAAAACTTGTCAAGTTCAAGATTTCGTAATGATTGTAAAATAATAGAAAGCTTAGAACACAAGAATATAGTGTATTGCTTTGTTATTGTCCAAATTTCAACCTTATAATAGGCAATAAAGGTAATAATATTTGTCCATAGGAAAGATTTACTCAAGTCCTAAAGTACTACGTTCAATTTGGAAATATCATTACGCGTGTCAGCTAATATTCTTCTATAATTCACAAGATTTTATCTATGTGAATGACATATCTATCTTTTTACTCTGTCTTTGGGCCACGAATCCTTTTCTTGACTTTGAGCCATGAGTTCTCGCCTTTTTCTTCTAGATATTGACCCTTGAAAATCGAGGTAATGATGATGACTCCATTTTCTAACCTAGCTTACTGAATAGTTCCATAATTAACTAAATGGACTTGCTTCCTTCCCTCCAAAGTGGGCTTCCTTTTTGTTTCCTCTAATTTCATTCGAATTGAATTGCATGATTCAAAATTACATCTAGGGATAGCTACCATGCAAGATTATTCCATCAAAATAATTATAAAAAATGTAGTCATTCGTTGTATAAGTATATATAGTCGGTGTATATTTAGTCTATAGTCAAATTATATTCAAGTTTTTACTGTATCATAATGTATATTTACTGTATAGCTCATGTATAAGTAATCTACATTGTATAATCAGTGCATACGTTTTATGACTTTTGGCTAGTTATATTATATATTCATGTATAGTTTCTACGATTTTGGACTATTTTTCATGTATAAAAGTGAACTATATTTGTTATAAATTGATTAATTTATTGTATATATTTGAAATTATCCCTTACATCTACCATCTCAATTAAGGGTGTCAAAATGAGCCCAAATATAAATAACCCGCTCAACTCATCCAAACTTTTATGGGTTGAGTTCAAGATAATTTTAATTGAGTTTAATCTCAATTCGTTCAAGTCTTAACTCATATCAAAAGAATCTTCAATTGAACCCAATTTAATCTCTAATTCAACTCGTTCTAAGGTTCTTTACTCGCATTGATATAATGTATGTTTTCTATCTATTTTATATTTTGTATCATTTATCTATCAATTTGTAACTTATTATTTTTATTTTTTAGTTGAAATTCAAATTGTGATTATAATAAATAAATAATAATATGTTAGAATTATTGAGATTGAACGGGTCATGATCCAACTAAAATTTCAACTCATTTGAGCCCAAAATAAATTCAAACGGATCATAATCCAACTCAATTTTAATTTTAACATTCTCAATTTCAAGATGATAGATATGAATCCTAGAATGTATCTTATCCTCATCTATTAAGGAATTACAGTCGCACTGTTCCACAATTGTAACCTTTTCTTTTAATGAATGTACGAACATGTGCACAACACTGTCCCACCTTATATATGCATAGAATTAGTGTCCACTTGGTAATATCATTAAAGAAAGTTGAAATTTATGACCCACTTGCTTTTGACTACTATTATGTTGGCCATCCCCACCCACCACCCTAGTGCGACAAAATACTCTCTCTGTTCACTTTTATTCAAGATCAATATATTTTAAAATGTTGATCAAAGCTCATAAATGAAATAATGATAAATAAAAGTGAAGTAGGACCATTTTCGTATATCTTGTATTCAACAGAAAAAGTTTGCCCTCATTGGATATCCTTTGCTAAAAAGGCTACTGCTCCAATAATGTACTAATATATCTAAAAATATTTATTCTCATTAAACTCGTGAAAACAATTATACATGTTCCTTAAAAAATATAATAAATACAAAGTGTATTTTATTAATTTATCCATTAACTGTTTTTGCGATACTGCCTTATCCATGAATATCAAGATTAAGAGGGAAAGATGGGTTTTATGAAAATTTAGCCACAATTTTCTTATTACTTGTTTAGATCGATCATTATCGACCATTCTCTATTTTTTATATTTAAAGAGTATAATAACAGTAGCCTTTTCAATCACTCTCTATTTTCCGAATATAAAGAGGTGAGTAGTAGTTCTCCGAATTTAGAGAACTAAAATGCATACCCTCTATTTCACTTCTTCAATATTTTAATATCATTGCTAGTATATAAGATAATTAATTATTTTTAATATAATATT
Organism: Solanum aculeatissimum; assembly: GCA_038996855.1. Taxonomy (NCBI): domain Eukaryota; kingdom Viridiplantae; phylum Streptophyta; class Magnoliopsida; order Solanales; family Solanaceae; genus Solanum; species Solanum aculeatissimum. Next base: position 9,097 of record JBCEWC010002882.1, on the reverse strand, counting down.
TAAAAATATATTATTGACAAGTATATTACTTTCACTTTGAACTAATAATTTTTCTACTTTTTAAAAAAGAAAAAATTTAGATCATTTATATCATATATATAAGATTATTAATTAAGTCTTTAATATTTATAATTATTTTTTGTAGATTATACCTTTTAAAAATACATTATTTATGAGTTTACTGCTTTCATTCCAAATAAAAAAAAATTAATTTAATTTTTTTTTAAATTTCCATCACTTTAGATTCGTCTCAAAGATATAACTATTTTTCACTATATAAATAATGCAAAAAATTCTAGTGATAATTCAAACAATTCATTTTTATGTTATAATGATAAATTATTATACTACACTTTTAATAAGCATGGACATTCTTGATGCAATAGAAAATGCTACGTAAAGTTAATTTAACCGGACGAAATAAATGTTAACTACATGAAGTTGTAACATAATAATTTAAATACAAGGTAAAAATTATTTCATCAATAATTCAAATTTTATTTAAATTTTCTATTAATAAATATATTTGCTTTTACTTTATTTTATTTAGAATAAAATATAATTTTATATTACATGAAGATTTTATAAGGTGGTTATTTGTAAAAGTAATAATATAATATTAAAAAAATTGAAAAAAATTCTTTAGAGAGTAAAATAGATAATTGAGTTGAAGTTGATTTATGTTAAATCAGTCGCTATTTTCTATATTTGAAAATTAAAATAGAGAGTGACTTGAAGATAACCTTAAAATCATAAAAAAAAAAATTATGATAAAGGGTACCCCAACAATTATTCTTTGAGTGTGCATATTAGGAAAGTCCGATAGGATAAACTCGATCTAGTGACAAGAAATTTCAAACTTTAGACTTTTAACATAAAAATCTCAAGTCCAAATCACTAAATCATTCCGAAAGATTCTTAAAATCATAACTTTTAAAAAAATCTTACGTTATTAAATTCTAACAATCAAATAGGATGGCAACGGAAAGTGGAGGAGCGTTATATATGAAGCCTTACATATCTAGTTATTAGGTAGGCAGATTGAGGAACAAGACCAGCAGAATTTGCAACTGTGTTGACAAGTCGAAGCAGTAAAAACTGCTTTTTCTTTTTTTGCTTTGGCACAAATCCCCATACATATGTCTCTTCAACATTGCTAGTTGCTTTCTCAAACTCTCTCCGTTCATTTTTAGTCGTTCACTATTTTATTATTACATTCAATTTTAATTAGTTAATATTTTTTAAGATTATATATCAATTAATACGAATATTGTTAAAAAATATTTATATTGATTATTATTTTCTAAAAGACGTATAAAATTTAAACTAAACAAGTAAAAATAAACGAAAAGAGTGTTAATTCCTGTCCACACAAATTGTACAACTAACATTCCACATTTCAATTCATGAGTGTTTCACTTTTCCCTTTCATTTACTTGGTCTTCATACTCATATTCTAACCTGAAATATCATAAAAAAATAGATGAAAAAGAAAACAAGAAAAATGAAGTTCAATGCTTTTGATGCATCAAATTAAACTTCTCAGCACATTACTCTTCTTCAGGTAAGGACCTCTCTCTCTATATATATCTATTTCTTGAAATTAAATTATTATTTATGCAGCAGATTAATTAGTGGAAGGTATTAAAGAAAATAATACATGTATTAACTTTGATATTAGTATTTAATCCCTTGTTTGATAGTGTTTTCAACTTTATATATTCTTACCATATTCATTTAATATAAAAAAATCAAACCATTAATACAAAATAATGTTAGCTAATCCAACAATTATACACCCTACCAAATCACTCCTTAGTATTTGTGTGTAAATGATTAATTAATTAGCAACAAGTAAATTATTAAAGTTTGAAGAACAAATAATTTTAATTTCTAACAAGTTGAGTTAGTAATCTGAAGAGAAATTAGTTGTTACAATGGGTTAAAATTCACTAATATTATTCTAAAAAATTATACTATGGTGAGTGCATATATATTCCTAAATTAGTTTTAAAAAAACTTTGGCTTCTTAATAGAGAAAAAGATAGCTCCAAGAGTTTTTTGTTCACCAGTAAATTTTACTCTTCTATGTTTAAATTTATATTACATATTTTATTTTTTAATCTGTTTAAAAAATAATAGTTTTCTATGATAAAAGATAATTTAATTTTACTCTTTAATAAAATAATAGGGGATTTGAAAATGATGGATACACTATCACGACAAGGTGAATCTAAAATTAACTTTGACTGTTAGGTTTGCCTGTCTGCTATATCAACCACTACTTATATTTATGTGTACTTGGTTTAGTTATATAAAAACTTTATAGTGGTAAAAGAAATTAGAAATTTCAGTGTGACAAACTTGAAAATATTAAAAAAATAACGAAAACAATTAATTAAATCGTAAAAAATGCTATCAATAACCATTTAGAAAGGTGTTGCTCAATTTAGTAAGAAAAGAAAAAGATAGATATAAGATTTAAATTTTTACCTCACTTAGTGCACCCAATTATTATCGAATTATACGATACTTTGATCACAGATTCACACATCTATATTTATATAATTTTTAAAAAATATAACACTATTATATATAATCTAGAGAGGGGAGCATGAGTTCATATGAATCCAGTAAATTCCCTCTGGGTACGCCTCTCTATATAACCATGTAAGTATCTACACTCTCAGTCTAGTTCATCCCAAAAAAGATGTTAGATCATAAATTTTAAAAAATTTCTTCTTTTTTAAATATTATATAAAATGACTATAAATCTCCAAAAAATATATTTCTTAAACTCTGTATCAAATCTGTCAGTATTAGGTCATTGGTGACTAGGAGTGTCGTGTTGAAAGAAGTAATTATGAGTAGGACTATTAATTAATGTAGGTTAATGATGGATGAGAAGACATAATACGAGGTTACACCTTTCGAATATTGATTGGCTTTCATGTACTAGTTTGATTTGACATGTGGGGACATACATACAATTCTAGACATATTCACAAACTTCAGAATTCCTAATAATAATATATCATACTTTTTTTAATCTATCTTACCTTTTTAGAATTTGTTTCAAATAATATATCAATTCTATATTTGGCAATTTCACAATTTTAAAATCTTACCCAATATGTTTAAGAAAACCTTTTTTTATTGTTGTTGAAAAGTAGGAGTAGGAAAAGGACTATAAGGTAGAGAAATTAAATTCTCACTAACAACATAAACGTTTAAATAGTCAATCAGTTGAATTAGAAAATTTTTTACATATTTAAAATCGCCATGTAATAATATTTTTTTGTTTATTTTTATTTGTCTATTATTTCAAAAATAGTTTTTCACTTTTACTTAATTATTACTTCTGATAATTTTTTTTCATATTTTATCTTTATCATTAATTACTTTTTCCCTAAATTATTTTTCAAAACCTAATCCTAAACATCAATTAGTAGGATGGTGAGGTAAAATAATCAAGTCAATTATTATTTTCTTAATAGGTATATCAAACTCAGATAAAAGTAACCAAAGGGAGTACATAATATACATTTGAACTGCCTCAGATATCTTATATTCTTAAATTATGTATTTAGTCAAATTAAGACACATAAAATTAATATAATGAAGGGAGATTTTTTTTTATTTAAAAAATAACGTTTAAAATATATACTCCCTCTTTCAAATAAAATGACCTACTTTCCTTTTAACTTTTTTTTTTGAAAAATCACCTAACGATCCCATATTTAGAAAATATCTACCACTTATAACAATATAATTTTTTTAACCATATATTGTGAATTGATTTTCACCCCAATTTTTACTCAATTTTCTCTCAGATCTCTCATTGCTACCTTTTGCTATAATTTTAGTAAATATTAATTTAAAGGGCCTTCACTTATGTAATTTTTCTTTTTTCTCTTTTTTGACAAAATTTTAATTTCAACTTTCCACGTGACAAGTTTAGGGCCACAAGATTTAAGAACATTTTGATACATTTAACATAACTTTAATTTAGAATCACAAGATTAAAAAGTCTTCTATATTAAACTCCATATTAAATCAAACTAGATCGGTCTTTTTTAAATAAAGATCTGAACTGACTCAGATATACACACTCTATATATAACTAACACAATGTGGGCACATCAAGTGCTCCATGAAAGAAAGAATCAAAGAAAAAGAGGATAAAAACATATAGAGACTTGGTGGCCTGACTCTTTTTTCTTTTTTTGGGTTTGTTTTTTTGTTATTTGTTTGTTTTATTTTTTTCTCTATATATAGAAAATGTGTGATGAATAGATCCAAATTAGTTAGCCCCATAAAAGCATTCAAGGGTATCTGAATTAAGGTACAGTTGACAGGAATAACTCTTTTTTGTTCATTCATTATTACAGAAAGTGACACTATTTTTCAGCTATCATAAGATAAGGTCTTATATATGGTTCACATTTTAGATAAATAACAACATTTGTTTATATCATGATCTTGAACAAAACCATTACACGTAAGAGATATTTTTGTGTGAATAATTTCCACTCATTTTATGCTCAATCACTTATTAATCACTTTCGCTATCACAATTATCACCATTGCTACCAAGCAACCATCACTAACACCGTTACCCACTAGCATCAACTAACCGCCAACACAAAGCATTATCACCATCACTACAAATCATCATTAGTGAACATAAAATATTTATTTCTGATTAAATAATAATTAAATTTATATTTTTTTATTTTTGAATTGTATATTTATTACGTTTAAAAATAAAATTCAAATACTAAAAAAAGACTCAAAGGTCATATCTACAAACAACATTTTCATTATTCAATTATGCATTTGAGTTTAAAAAAAAACATTTGGTCTAGTTGTAGCCCCAAAAAATTGGACAATATACAGCCAATAAGCTATTTATATATAAACACACATATAGTTCATATTTGATATACAAACCTCTCTATAATAATAATTATCTAACAAAATATTTCATTGTAACAGTAAAACTTTCTTAAAAAGTTTCCATTCCAAATTCTGATTGTTAATTTGACTAGAAAGGTAAAAAAAGGAAACAGTCACACCTATTTACCCGGAAATTCAGCCGGCCATCTTTAGGGCTGCTTTTAGCTGTTCAATTCATTTATGCTGCTTGTTAGGTACTAGATAAGAACTAGCTAATTCATAAATAAATTTATGATAACAACAATAACACACCTACTGAAATTCCAAGTGAGGTTTGGGGAGGGTAAAATGTACGTAGATCTTAACACTGCCCTCATAGAGTTAGAGAGGTTGTTTTCCAGAAACCCTCGTATAAAAAATCAAGCCCCATAAACAGAATATACTAGATAGGGAAAAAAGGGGAAAGGAAAGGAAAATAGGAAGACCGACTAATAATGAAAAGCATATGATAGTATGTAAATACAATAAAAGTAACAAATATAAGACAGATAATGAAAACACTGGATACAAAAACACGACTAATCCTACCAACCTACTATATCACACGGTCAAACATCAATCTAGCCCTACTAGCCTACTACCCTAATATGCGACCTCCACTCCTTTTTATCTAAGGTCATGTCCTCGGTGAGATGAAGTTTCACCATATCTTTTCTAATCACCTCCCCTAATACTTTTTCGGTCTACCTTTACTCCTCTGTGTAACCTCTAAATCCAATCTCTCGCACCTCCTAACAGGAACATCGGTACTTCTTCTCTTGACATGTCCAAACCATCACAGTCTCGCTTCCCTCATCTTTAGGTTTTTGAAATTACTTGTTCCCAACCAAATGAGGCCCTTATACTTCAGCGTTTATTTTTCCTTTTCATTGAAAAGGGAATAGAGAGCAATATTGAAAATACTCTCTGAACTTAGTGCAAGTTATTAATTTCATCTCTGAACTATTGACGGTCTTAAAAACACCTCTTTACTTGACCAATTAAACTAAAATACACCCCTGATCTACCACAAGTGTCAAATACATCCCTTCACTTGGCAAGAACTTACGGGTGTATTGATCAAAAGTGTATTTAAATTCAATTAGTCAAGTATAGGTGTGTTAACACTATCAATAGTTTGAAGAAAAAAGTAATAATTCATGCCCAAATTTATGAATGCTTTTAATATTTTTCTCAAGAAAAGAATACTATACCATGTCTATTCATGGTACAACAATGAACAAAGAGAAGGGAACACGGACCTTATAATCTCCAAACAAGATGGACATGAAAAGAAATTATTTCTAAAACTTCAAATTTTATGGTTCAATTGAAATGCTCCATCCAAGTATTTTTATTAAAACTCATTTCATTAGTCCCTTACTATAGGTCCAATCCTCTACATCTTATCCCTTAACAGAATCCTTGGAAATATACATATTTTTTCATCAGAACTTTTGCCTCTGCCACTGTGTACTGCATGTCTTGGGAATGTTAAAAAATACTTCTCAACTTAATTAAAACACAAACATAGACTTAGCTCACACAAAATAATGTACATCTTCCCCTATTTATATAATAATAATAATCTCACATCTATCTCAATGTTTAATTTAATTAGAATAATGAGAAATAACACAACTAACATATCTAATTTCAACCCAATCTGTTAGTCTCAACTTTGTTTGACATTAATTACTATCTCTAAACTAGGAATAAATTGAAGATTTTGGTCCCTTGTTTTTAACTTTTTGATCCAAACATTATATGCTGAAGTCTTCTGCTCTTTCACCTTCTTTCTTCACATTTTAATTAGTTTTTTTTCCACATATCACAAACAAGTTGCTTAAAAGATGAAGAAAATAGTTTACATGTGATGATAGTTTACTCTAAGGGATTCTAATAGTCTAGAAGTCCTTCAACAGTCCCATCAAGAACGGATGAAATCAAGAAATAATTCAATCGTCCGAAACAAGAACAGGAAATGTCTCATGACCAGGTATGTTGTTTTGATTGATGTTTGGAGACCTAACAACATGTGAATACATTAACTTCTTACATCACATGATCTTGTAGCCTAACAAACTCCTTTATCATATGCCCTAGGACCAATTGGTGCCCCTTACTTGTTTATAGGAACATATATATATCAATGACATCTAAAATTAGCATAACCTTCGTTTAATTATTTTTTTTTTTTGTGTGTTATAGCTCAAACTTTGTCTAGGATTTAATTGATTAAGCTCTATTTATGTTTAAAACATCTGATGAGGCTCCAAGACTCTACCATTAAAACCATGATTTTAACCCCCATCATGTTAGAACAAATAATGAGATAAAATAATCTCAAAAATAACAAATATCTTAAATCAAACATGAAATAAAGTTAATTTCAAAATTATTATCTTTATTCCACGTACCGAATGACCCGTGTGTAGTTTAAACTACCATTCAAAGTAAGAGAGAAAGTAGGAGGGTTTAATTACATGTAAAGGGAAGCTTAATAGCATCCATCTCAGCCCTCAAATGCATCCAGGAGAGATTATAGCTGCAAAGACATAAATAAACTCACCAAAAAAATTATAATAATCAAGTGAGATCTAACTTATATTTCCAAACAGAATGGCAAACCAAGATATAATTTTGAAAAATAGCGAATTAGGTCCAAAATCTAATTTAACATAAATCGACACAATAGATTGTCCCTTTTTAACATAACACAACATAATATACACACGAAAATTTGAGATAATTATTTATTATTTTTTTTAAAAAAAGAATAAAGATGAAAGAGGGTGAAGGTGATGACAGAAGCATAGAGAGCACAAATGAATTGAGATGCTTGTTTTGTTGCCCAAATTTGAATGAATTAGCATATCATCATTAGTGCTCTCTATCTTCTGTCAACAATTATCACCCTTTCTTCCTATAAATTACCCTAAAAATCAAACAGTAGCCCCCTTTGCTTACTTTCCTATACAACAAAAATTGAAGAAATAAAGAGATTTTCTTCTTTTGTTACTATTAATTTGGGGGCAGAAAAAAGGGAGCTAGGGCTATATTTGGGGGTAGAAGAAATAGAGATATTTGGGGGTTTTGAGTAGCAGTATAGAGGGGGCTTTTTATAGGAAAAAATAGGAAGGAAGAGAAGAGGTTATTCTTGGTAAAAATAAATATAAATAAATAAATAGAAGAAGAAGAAGAAAAAAGGGTACTATTTGTACTACACCATTTTGTTATAACAGTTTTTCACGAGTTAGTGTTTAGGTAAAAGGACAACCAAACATGTATCCACTCAAACTTCTTCTTCACATCAACTAGTCATAATTTTTTCTTTCCCGAATTCGAGTTTTGAGTATAAATGTTTTAGAGTAAATTATACTCTCTTCGTCCTGTGTTAATTTAAATACTTTCAGTATTACCCTTTATAAAGTAGTTATGAATATGTAGTGTAATTTATCTCTTAAAAAATATAAAACTTCAAATAAAAAAAGTTTCAAATATTCATCTAGAATTTTGAACATTGAAAAAAATCTTAAAAATTAAGTTAATTTAGGATTGAGAGAGTATTAATTAAATTTAATAAAAAATGAGAAATTAAATCATGCACCAATGCATATTCCCTACACTTACTCGAGTTTAGAAAATAATTTTCTCACTAATAATGGTATTCGAATCAATTTGTATGCACATTGATTAGTTCATGACTATATATGCGTACTCAAAAAGCATTTTGTAACTAATTGTGTAAGAATTTTTGATTTATTAATTGGATTTTTTTTATAGTAAAGATTTCAAATTTAGTAATTTATTTGAAATATTTTATAACTTTATTTATTTTATTGTAATAATAAGAGGTCAAATTTTTATTTGTTACTATATGCGAAGTTTTCTTATCAACCGTGTTGTTGCTACCATGGATGGGCCTTTGACCCTTGTACATGCTTCTACTATGATAAAATGGAAATATTTTTGGGGAAATTACATAAATACACAACATTTGAAAACTTAATTACAATTATTTCCTACCATTTAAAAAAATTACTAAATTTCCTTTTTTTGCTATTTCGCTGATACATAACACACATTTATAAACTATCAGTTAGTTTCACTGATACCTAAAAAAAATAAACAACCAATTAATTACTGATACGTTTTT
>JBCEWC010002881.1:0-32366 GCA_038996855.1 Solanum aculeatissimum | reverse complement strand
CACCCAATCACCAACATGAAATTCAAGATCCCTTTTCCTAACATCCGAATAAGACTTTTGGTGACTTTGAGCCATTTTCAACCTTTCCCTAATTAACTTCACTTTTTCAATAGCCTCAACAACCAAATCCGGGCCTAACAAGGTCATCTCACCTATTTCAAACAAACCAACCGGAGATCTACATCTCCTACGATACAAAGCTTCAAATGGAGATATCCAAATGCTAGCATGAAAACTATTATTGTAGGAAAACTCAATGAATGGTAGGTGATCATCCTAATTTCCATTGAATTCCAACACACAAGACCTTAACATGTCCTTTAAGGTTTGAATTGTTCTTTCGGCTTGCCCATCGGTTTGAGGATGAAATGCGGTTCTCAACTTGACCTTAGTACCAAGTCTCTTTTGAAAAGACTTCCAAAAATGAGAAGTAAATTGACTGCCACGATCTGATACGATAGACCTTGGAACACCATGAAATCTCACCAACTCCCGGATATACACCTTGGCATACTCTTCGGCACTATAGGTAGTCTTAACCGGTAGAAAGTGAGCTGACTTAGTCACCCTATCAACCACAACCCATATGGAATTGAATTGTCTCCCAGTACGGGGTAACCCAACCACAAAGTCCATGTTCATATCTTCCCACTTCCAAGTAGGAATTTCAATATCTTGTGTCAAACCACCGGGCCTTTGATGTTCCACTTTTACTTGTTCGCAACTAGGACATTCCGACACGAACTTGGTTATATCCCGCTTCATACCATGCCACCAATACAACTCACTCAAATCTTGGTGTATTTTGCTAGATCCCGGATGAATAAAATGTTAAGAATTATGAGTCTCTTTAATGATCATCTCCTTTAAACTATCAACATACGAAACACACAAACGGTCTTGGTATCGAAGCACACCATCTCCTCCTTGGAAGAAAACCTCAATCCTGTTGTCGGCAACCAACTTCTTCAATTCTACCAAGGAAGGATCTAAGTCTTGTTTCTTCTTAACATCAACCACTAAGGAAGACTCGGATCCACCTTGAACAAGAATTCCACCATTGTCAGATTCGGCCAACCTCACACCTAACCTAGCCAAGCGGTGCACATATTTCACTATCTCCTTCTTCCCCTTTTCCACATAAGTCACATTTCCCATAGAGAGTGTACTAAGGGGATCGACCACAACATTAGCTTTGCCCGGGTGATAACACTCATATCATAGTCCTTGATAAGTTTCAACCACCTCCTTTGCCTCAAATTAAGGTCTCTTTGGGTGAAAACACATTGCAAACACTTGTGATCGGTGAAGACATCCACATGAACCCCATACAAATAATGTCGCCAAATTTTCAAAGCAATCACCACCACCGCCAACTCAAGATCATGGGTCAGATAATTTTGGTCATGCGCCTTCAATTGTCGGGATGCATAAGCTATCACCTTACCATGTTGCATAAGCACACAACCCAAACCAATATGCGACGCATCACAATATACCACAAACCCATCTAACCCAAATCAAAATTGGAGCCGACGTAAGCCGATCGTTCAAAGTTTGAAAACGCTTTTCACATTCATTTGACCACACAAACTTAGCCTTTTTTTGAGTCAACTTAGTCAATGAATACTCTATAGAGGAAAACCCTTCAGCAAATCTTCTATAATAATCGGCTAAACCAAGGAAGCTTCGAATATCCAAAGGAGTCAACGGTCTAGGCCAATCCTTCACCACTTCAGTTTTCTTAGGATCAACCATAATGTCATCACCGGACACCACATGACCAAGGAAAGCAATTTATCCCAACCAAAATTCACATTTGCTAAACTTGGAATACAATTGCTTCTATCTCAAAGTTTGAAGAACAAATCTCAAGTGATCCATATGCTCTTGTTCTCTACGGGAGTAAATCAAGATGTCATCAATGAAGACTACCACAAAATTATCAAGGAACAGTATGAAGACCTGATTCATAAGATCCATAAATACCGTCGGAGCATTAGTCAACCCAAATGACATCCCACAAACTCAAAGTGACCGTAACGTGTCCAGAAGGCTGTCTTGGGAATGTCATACTCCCTCACCTTCAATTAGTGATAACCCGAACAAAGATCTATTTTGGAGAAGTGAGTAGCTCCTTGAAGTTGGTCAAAACATTATCAATTCTAAGCAATGGGTACCTATTCTTAACGGTCACCTTGTTCAATTGCCGATAATTAATACACATCCGGAGTGACCCATCCTTCTTTTTCACAAACAACACAAGAGTACCCCAAGGTGAGATACTCGGCCTAATAGAATCCTTTTCTAGTAAATCTTTCAATTGATCTTTCAATTCCTTCAATTCTGTCGGGGCCATACGATAAGGAGGAATAAAAATAGGTTGAGTATCCGGAAGGATATCTATGCCAAAATATATTTCTCTATCGAGAGAATTACCGAGAAAGTCCTCGGGAAACACATCGGGAAAGTCATTGACCACAGGAACCGATACAAGCTTAGGTGACTCACCCTCTACATCTCTAACCCGCATAATAAGATAAATGCACCCCTTACAAATCATCTTCCGGGCTTTGAGGTAGAAAATAAGCCGACCCTTAACCATGGAATCACTACCCTTCCTCTCCAACACGGGTTCATTAGGAACTTGAAATTTAACTTGCCTAGTCCTAAAATCAATCGAGGCATAGGATGAATGCAACCAATCCATCCCAAGAATGACATTAAAATCATACATCTCAAGTTCTACAGGGTCACCGGGAAACACTTTATGCAACACAGAGACCGAACAATCCCAATACACTTTTCGGGAAATAATAGACTTACCCATGGGAGTATATACCGAATAAGGCTCCCTTAGAGTTTCAGGACTTAAATCAAATTTAACAGCCAATAGAGGAGTCACAAAAGATAAATTTACACTCGGATGAAGTAAAGCATAAGTATCAAAATCAAAGATTTTTAACATACCAGTCATAATGTCCGAAGCTTCCTCCACCTCTTGGAAGGCATGGAGAGCATAAAACCTATTGTTCCTAGGAGCACCACTAACTGGAGCCTCTAGTTGTCCTTGATCACCGAGAGCTGCTTGATCCTTCTTTACATTCTTTGGACAATTTGAGATCTTGTGGTCCAAATGACAACTCCCATAGCAAGCACTCGAGATTCTTCTACATTCACCCATATGATTACCACCATAATGACCACAACAAGGAATTGGGGGACCACCCCTAACTTATGCCTAAGGAGGAGGCATCCTTGGATTATAAACTCTCATGTTTAAACCTTAGCCTTGTTACAATCGGCCAAATCCACCACCACTCTTGGCATTAGAGAACCCACTATCAAGTCGGACCCTCATAGCTTCATTCACTCTCCTCTCCTTAAGATTTTTGCCCTTAATTTGTTCGGCACAAAACATGAGCCTTGAGATGTCCATCTCTCAGATAAGCATAGCCGTACGACACTCTTTCACAACCAAATCAAAGTCATCAGAGATAAACATGTGCATTCTCACATGGGGTCCGATACAAGCATGGGAGCATACTTGGAGAGATTAGTAAAATATAGAGCATAATCCCTCACAGTCATTCCACTTTGTCAAAGATTTATGAACTCGATCAGTTTGGCCTCTCTAAGCTCAGGAGTGAAGAACCGGTCAAAAAAGGCCACTTTGAACTCTTTCCACCCAACCTTGACATCCACTATCCTCCCAACTAGCCATTGGTAATACCACACTTGAGCCACATCGTTCAATTGATATGTGGCCAACTCGGATTTTTCTTCCAAACTCACCCCAATGAAGTCAATACCTTGGGGAGTTCATCAATGAATTCTTGAGCAGCTTCATCCACTTTTGAACCATAGAACTCTGGAGGATTCATCCGGGTGAAATCCCTCACCTTAGAAGTCGGGGTACCAACATTCACAGGATTGATTGGCCGGGCTTGGTTGGCCACAGCTTGGGCCAACATATATACCACATTCCTAAAGTTGGAATGAGATATCTATTCTTCTACGAGTGCCCGAGGGGCTTATTTCTTGAATTCTGGAGCTTGACGGGGGAAGGGAACTCTTTTGGGAGGCATGTTCTTAAAGAGTGACAAGAACCAAGAGTTTAGGGAATCTCAAAAATAGTACAAGGCACGACACAAGGGACAATGAAATGACAAGTTCCTAAACCATCTTCATAGCCTCTCACTCATAGGTATGGCGCGCATCACACCCATGAAAAAGACTCTAAATCGATGCGGAATTTTAGACTCTGAGGATCATTTACAAATCTAGGACTCTGAAACCATCTTTGTCACGACCCGGATAGGGGGCCTAGATGTGACATGGCGAAGAAGAACTCGAAAGTCCTCAATCAAGCCATCATGGTATCATAACTCACATTATCAGTTCAGAAGTGTGAAAAAGTAAACACATAACATATAATTCTAGGAGAAATGGGGCTTTGGACTCAAGCTATGGGGATATTACAGGGAATGGGATAAGCATGAATCACATAGCACATAGCAAGTATTTCTAAGGAGCAGGTAAGTAGGACTCAAGCTATGGGGGCATACTGGGTTAGGGGACTTTCCACATAAGCACATTCCCAACATTCACAAACCCATAAGCATAATCATAAGCATAAATGAAACATCATTTCTATAAACAAATTCCAATAGTCATAATATCCCAATAAAGCATAATACAACGTGCAAGAGTTTAGTGTGTCCAACATAGTCTCTATATAAGAAAGAGCAGTCCCTCGACATAGTTTGGGGCTCACCATCAATACATGAAACAAGAAAATAAACAAATACAAGAAATATAGAAGGTGGCTATTTCCCTTGAACAAAAGGGCTCACCACAAGCTAATAACTCCAAGGATGTCACTCATCATTCACTGGAAGATAGAACTCGCCATCGGTCCCTACATGGTTAGAACATGTAGATGAAAGTATGGGTTAGCACAAAATATGTACTAAGTATGCGGGCATGCAATGCATATGAAAATATAGTATGATCAAATGAGATGCCAAGGGAACAAGTGTTACTAAAATAGTGCACATAGTCAAAGGAGAAGTATATCATAACAATGTGTCATGCCATGATGCATGAAATGCAACCTACGAATCATATTATAACGGGGATATGACCTAAACCGACAATAGAGGGAACCCGAGCGAGCTACTACTTAGATCCGGACTACTTGCTAGGTAGATCCCTAGTCAACCCTTCAATAAGGGGATACATAACAAGTCAATCCCAATTTAGGGAGATATTCCATGTTGGAACATGGTTTGACGGAAAGGATTATGGACCCTTGGATCTAGTCCACCCCGAATCCAATCTCTCGGTACTAAGCCTCATCCCACGGGAATACATATATATCCATGCAAGCTTTAGAAAATGGAGAGTTGACATTCCTTTCAAAACCATGCATCATTAGCCAATCCAAAACATGATCAAAGTCCATATCAATACATAGGCGAAAAAGCCAAAAAGAATTTCCATAATCATTTCCATATCAATGCAATAGGACTAGCTCATCTACATAGCTTATCATATAAAGCATTCATAACATATCAAAGTGGTGCAAACACCCATAATGCTCAAAGAGCCATAACAAGAGACTATGTGATCACAAGCCTTAACATATCATATCATAACAAGAGGGCCATGCCCTTACAAGAGTTCCATCATAACCAATCCTCAATGCATATGCCATGAATGAGAAATCAAGTGCATGAGTAATGGAAGATTCAAACCTTAAACCATAATTCAATAGATAATTCAACATAATTCATGATAAAATCCCAATTCAAATCATAATGCAATTTATCCATGCATATTGAACCATTAAAGGGACATGCACATTGATACTTCAAGAATTTCTATGCATTTTATAAAATTCAAGCTTAAATCATCATTAAATCACCTAATTTCTACAGCCTACAACTCAATGCAATGAAATATATCAGGAATCAAAGAACCCGTAATTAAAGGAAGCTTAAATTCATAAATTAAAGAGTAGGGTTCTTAGGTCTTCATGGATGAAAGGAAATCCATTAATCAAACCCACATACATTGAGAAAATCATGAGAATTGAATGAAATTATAAGAGAGATGAATTTTCCCCCAATTTCTTCAAGCTTTCATCAATGGAGGTCAAGGGAATTGAGAGAATTATAGAGAGAATGGAGAGTGTTAGAATGAATGAAAGAGGATTAGAGTTTGATTTAGGGGACTTAGGAGACCTTAGAAAGCGTAAAAGGGGCATAGGATCTAATTAAATTACGAATTAATCATTAATGAAACAAACTAGATCACTGAACACAGTGCTTCACAGAAGACCTACAGTGGCCGTCTATAGGTTCCCAAACATTGGCCAACTCTCTGAATCACTTCACGGGACAACTCACAGGTCGTGAAGGGTCACACGGACTGCGAGGTGGTCCATAGGACAACACTTGGTCTATGTATTGGCCCCCAACCCCTAGTAGCACACTGGACCAACCCACGAGCACTCAAATGGACCGTGGACCACCCGACGGTGCGTGTTCTAGCCCTTAGACTCCATTCCAGAACCTTTTCCCAGCGTACTTCTAATTACGGGCAGTCTCATTGGAAGGGCCATAGCTTCCACATAAAAACTACGAATTGAGTGAAACAAGTTGCGTTGCGAAAATAACTCAAAGATCTTTGATTTTATATATAGCAGCTGACACAGTTCATCCCATACAAAAAGCTATTACTTTTCAAAGTCCACTGCCCAACTGGCCTTACAACTTCCCCAAACGATCCTTTTTGAATCCTTCAACTTAAATACCACCCATGGCTACCAAAATTCAACCACAACAAGTTTAACACTAACCTTGACCAACCATTACTAAGTTCAAAAATTTTAGTTCGTTACATTGTGCCACCCCTATCCATATATCGTCACCATTGAAGATTTTACCAAAGTTGAGGTCAAAACAATCAATAAACTGAGGACGGTGAATTAGTATAGCCTCTTTTTTTGTATCAAAATCCAGGATACTGGTGTCACTTCTGAGCCAATATATAAAATTGTGCCAGTAAATCAGTGCACAATAGTAAGATAAATCGATTGAAGTATTGACTCTCAATTTATATTCACGCCATATTCCAGGTCTCTCTGATGAAACTATATGAAAATTGTAGAACCAGTTGAAATTTTCAATCATCTGTCTTATAGTTAACCATTTATATTTATCCAAACTAGGGTAATCAAAAGCTAGGCTTGTATAACCAATCACATTTGTTGACTCTGTGTATGATATCAACTGGTGTTCTCCTGTTACTGGATTAAAATACAATAAACCATAAATTCCTCAGAATCAAAATACAAGAGTATCAACCCGTTAGATGAGGTCAAAAGCTCAATTTTATGATAAGAGAAATCCATTGAACATTGAGTGATCGGAGTAGGGTTTAAGGAAATGTTGTAGAATTTTTCCAAGAAAGGAAGGGTTGAATAGATGAGTTGTGTAGAATAATTTTTATGGTGTTGGAACAAACGTTGGGAAAACATAGGACCAGAAATCCTACCTTTCGTTTCTTTCTTAGAATTTTACATTGGATTGCAAACTTCAAGGGCAAGCGAGAGATGATCTCCCCAATTATAGCATTATCAAATTTCATGTGTTTCTCTGCTCCGTTTTCATTTGTCATGCCCTTGATTCGTTTCATTCTTTCTTAGAGTCTACAAAGAATGATACATCAAATGTTATATCGAGATGAAGTCATTATTTTCATTAACACTAGATAGTATAAAACTTAATTGGGTAAATCATTGAAGTGATTCGAACGATCCTCATTAACAATTGATAAACTAAATATATTTATCTGTAATGAGTCCAAGGACGTCTAGTGCTCACCACTAATCTCTGAATATGATAGCTACAATAGGAGGAATCAATGTTGTTGGCTTTTGCTAGGCCCTGCATCACGTAACGGATGCAGAAATTAGGGTAAGTACTAGAAATATGGTACCCAGTAGGCATCATAGGACGACTGAGTAAGAACAGTAATTAAAGTAAGGACAACTAGAATATACACCACAACATCTAGGTACAAGCACCAAGACTGTATGTCAATATGTATGGAACGAACCGAAAACTGGATAACATGGTAGTATATACACTGGTGTAAGGCCCTACTGTCTATGCTTGTACGGCAACCGGGACCTCATAATCCCAAAAGGTACACCCACACACAATAATAGGTGAACAAGTATAAAGATCAACAGTGTCAATTCTCACTGATCTTATAACTCGACTATGTGCGCTAACCCACAACCTGCTAGCATAATTTGGTTGGGCCTCTAACCTAGACTGTATACCTTGAGCTGGCCTCTAACCTAGCTATAACCTAGCTCTCAACACAGGCTATGACCTTGCCTTCAACCTAGACTATGATCAGACGATGTCACTGGTCTAACTTGACTCTTAGGCCTTGGACTAGTCCAAAATGCCCTCCATTGGTAGAACCTCTAACGGTATAACATCTAGCTTAGAGCCTCTAACTAGGGGTATACAGAATGTAATCAATCCTCATTTATACACTTTCTAGTGGGAGAATATGTTCCCAATTACGGGGAAATGCTCGGGCCTTCAACTATGTAGGACCTTACTTCGAGTTCCAAGGTGACATTGTCGGTCCCCTTATATCCATGCAAAATCTGACGAATGATCCAAAATAGCCAGCCAATCCTATGAATAATCAGGTTCCCATCTCATCACAACCTATCTAAGGCTCAACTCTACTGACATTCTTTGAGAACCACATCCCAACTTGCTCATATTTGGTTCTGATACCCTCCTCCTTAGAGCATTTTCCTCTAGATTATGTCTCCAAAACCATTTTAGCAATAGACTAATGTTTTGGACCTTCAGATTTTTTATGCTTAAACCCCTTTCTCCTTGCTCGTAATTTAGGATTTCAATTTTACTAATTGTATAGCTTGATTCTCTTTTTTGCTTTGCCAAATGAAATTCCTTCTCAATGCATCAATTTTTTCCCGTATCACATAAGTGGGTAAAGTGTCTAGAACACTGTTGACCAAAACAACTCTAACGCCCAGTGATGTATTGTCTTTTTCATCTTGACAGTCTCTTCTCACACCTTTCTACCACCCCATTCCATAATTTCATAGAAGTATTTTTTAAAACCCAACGGCAAACTCAAATAAACAGCAGGTAGGGAGCCTACTGCACATCCCAGAACGGCTGGCAAGGTTTGAATATCCTCCATTTCTTTGATTGGATAAATCATACTCTTCCTCCAATTCACATGAAGCCCTGAGACTGCCTCAAACATGACTAGAATTAGCCTAAGATATCTCAACACTTCTGCCTTTGCCTTATAAAAAATCAAAGAATCACAGCATAGAAAGGATGTGTGATCTTCAAAATTTCCCATTCCTTGTTAAAATTATTGAAACCTTTTAATTAGCCATTGCAGCTTGCACACTTTAGCATTTAATTCAAACCTTCCATGACAAAGAGGAGTAAGAAAGGTGATAAAGGATCGCCTTGTCCCAAACCTCTCTGAGAAGAGATGAAGCCTTCAGGGGAGCCATTCACCAAAATAGAAAACCTGATTGTCTTGATGCAAAAATCTTTCCAGTTGATCCACTTGCTTCCAAAATGCATATCTTCAAGCATCTTGAGAAGGAAACTCCAATTAACATGATCATAGGTCTTTTCAATATTAAGCTTACTAAGAATACCAGATTCTTGCACTTTTCTAGTATCCACATGTTCAATGGGAATCAAAGAAACATCCATCATCTGTTTGCCTCTTAAAAAAGCTAATGGATGCCCATTCACCAACCTATATGCCATGTAAATCAATCCCTAATAGAATTTGATCCTCCATTAATTATCACAATACCTGCAACTATTAGAAAAATACATATATTAAAAATATTAACAATATTATAATTAGTATATATACTTTTTTTGTGTAAACAACATGTGGATGTTTAAACAAAATTTGATTGTTTACATAAAATATATTAGTGTAGTGCAAACTGTTAATATAAACATCATGTGATTGTTTAAACAAAGTATGATTGTTTACATGAAGTATGTTTGTATGGTGCAAATCCTTAATATACATATGTGAATATATGTAAACACCATACATTTGTTTAAACATCATGTCCTTAATATACATATGTAAATGTAAACACCATACAGTTGTTTAAAAAACATACCATTGTTTAAATACCAAATCCTTAATATACATACATGAAATGTAAACACCATACAGTAGTTTAAACAACAAATCGTTGTTTAAACACCAAATTCTTAATAAACATAAGTGAATATATGTAAAACACCGTATATTGTTTAAACAATAGCAAACAATATACTGTTGTTTAAACACCAAATCCTTAATATACGTATGTCAATATATATAAACACCATATAGTTGTTTAAACAACATGTAAATGGTTAGTGTTTGTATAAACATTTCACGCTTACTAAAAACAATTACAGATTGTTTATTAAAATAATTACACGTTGTTTAGCAAAAATTTAGAATAATCAGTTGTTTATTTCATAAAAAAATTTAAAAATATTACCTAAGATCATAGAGATATACTTTCCTATTTATTCTTCTTAAAGTAATGCTCAAACAAAGAATAAATACATAGTAAAAAAATGATTCAATAATAAAGAAAACAATACCATGAATGAACCCTAGTTTGAGAAGATCAAGTTATTTGAAAGATTATGATGTGTTAAGATTAATAAAATAAAAATAAAAAAGAGAAGAAGAGGAAGAAGAAAGATACCTCAGCTGCATTCTTCTTTTCTCGCTTCTCCTTTGCCTTTATATACTAGGTCTTTGTACAAATATCCAAACTTTAGGGTGTATAAAAATTTATTTATTAATTAAATATAATCCCCATTAAAAAAATCCCTTTTACTTTATTATTTAGACTTGTGTCCCTATTTTTAATTTAAACTCTCAAAAGGTCTTTTTTAATTCACTTCCCCTTGTACCCCTAGGTCTCCTTCCATTGACGATGTCGGTAAGCTTTCACACCAAATTGGCATGCTAACAATCAACCCATCATTCTCTACCTCGATACACTTCGGAATCTTCTCCATTGGCCCTCTCACCTTGATTCTTGCCTATTTAAGGTGTGATTCATACCCCAATCTATAGCCAATCACACACTTTGTCATCGGGCACATACCCTGTTTCCAACGACCGCCATTTCAGGTTCATAGGTTCTTTCTTCCAGCCTCAATGGTCAAGCATGACTTGTTCCACCATTTTCTTGTTTGGGGATTCAAAGAGAAACTGCAGCTCGTTTAAATAATAGATTTGGACACCACACATAAGATTCCATTTTTCTACAACCTCACCTCCGCAAATCAGATCATGTAGGTACTTCTGACTTTCCAGTGAAGCTTCCAGCCAGACATCTGCTGAGAACTCCCAAACTCTGCTATGATACACTCATTTTGATACATAAAAAAGTTTTTTTTTACTTCTTACAGGACATAAAGCCTCTATACATGGAAAAGCTTATGTAGGCCTTTTTCTCACATCTGTTTATATTTGACCTTGGATTACAGACAGTTGATACCTGATGACATGGAGTTTCAGTCTGGGGATGTGCCAAATTATACAAATTCAGATGGTTCGGTATGTCATTTGTTTGCTTCTTCTTTTTTTAGCTTGTAGATGTGATTCAGTAGTTTCATTTTTTCATATTTTGTAGGTTAAAATTCAGAAGGAAAGTGAAGTTAGATTGAAGATTATTGGAACACGTGTTGATTGCACAGAAATTGTATGTCAACAACTCTCCTTTTTATTTTGTGAATCCTAAAAACTGAGTTAATCTGCTGAAATTTTGGTAATATTTCTCACTATGTAGAAACTACAAAGTTTGACCACATTAGGTAACAGAAGCTAATTTCTCCCTTTGATTTCAATAAATAGATGTTTTAGTCATTTGCATCCTCCTTTCTAGTTAGTTCTCATTGTGAAGATCTGTTTCTTTTATAAAATTAACCTCCTTTGTCTTTTTTTAATAAACGTAGTATCTGGGCTAGTTTGCACGTTTCTCGATTAATGCCACGAGGTACTTGCTACCTCCCACCGGGTAACTATCTCCACCAAGACTGGAGAAATAGAAGAAATCACCTAGTGTTTTTGCCTCCGTCAGGGTTTGAACGTAAAACTTCATGGTTCTCATCCCACTTCATTGATCACTCGGCCACACCTCTCGGTGCTTTAATGATGACTTCCCTTGTGACTTACTCTTAACAAATTTCAATGTGGTGACGGTGGATTTTGTGGTGAAGGTGGATTTTGTTTCCAAAACTTTTAGTCGGTGGATCTATGTTTTCTTTATTTTTTAGGGTCAAATTGGGGTTTTATTGATGAACATTAAGTAGCTAGGATAAAACTATGTCAAGTGGGCGGGATGAACTCAATTTGGACAAGTCAAAATGACTCTCCCAAAAGTTACTTGGGCTGGACTGAAATGCTGGTCATAACCCAACCCGTCCAATTCTTAGTAGTGTAATTTCCTTGTTTGTTCTTTTATAAGATTTTAGTACCTAATACTTCTACTGTCCCGGCAGCATAAGTTGGGTGGATATTATTGTTATAGTAACATCAGTTTTTTACTGGAAAATGACCCTTTGGACCCAAAGGGTGGTGTTGAGAAAGGGACGAAGAGAAAGAGACCATAGCTACTGCAACCTTTTAATTAAGGATATGCAAACTAAGAATTCCAACATTTTTTTATATACTTGAATTGCATGGATTCTTCGTTACTCCCCTAACATGTTGGTTTCTCATGTCCTATTATTTCAGTTCTGTATTGGTACGATAAAGGATGACTTCCTGGGTGTCATCAGTCATCCAGGGACAAATGCTTGTTACATGCAAATGTACTTGACTTTTGTATATAGATGCTGCTGCTGTAACTTTTCGAGGAAAAGTGATGTTTTCAGTAATAGAAGTGTCATGTAATTTCCTCTTGAGATTTCAGGTTTTGTTTTGATTTTGAGGTTACTATTAACATAGGTATGAGATGGAAAACTTAGAAGGTTATATTTCTGGTACAATGTTTTCCATTAAATGAGATTTGAATTTCTTATCATCTTAAATTTGGGTGTTGGGAGCTCTATTCCTTGTGGTAGTGATTCCTCTGGCATTACACCTTTAAAATAATAAGCCTCTATTCATTGCGTGTGTTTAGGGTAGAATTTATTTTAATAAATATATCACCCTGCCATCGAGTATTTTTATTTAAGTTTCTTTTCTAAGGGGTGGAATAGGATAACATTGTTTAAGTGTAATGATCATATATTTAATGATTGTATGTCCCATAATTGGTTCATTCTTCTACTCTTTACTAGAAGTCATGACTATGCATAGCTATTTTCTTGATACAAATGAAAAATATTTTATTTCTATCCTGGTTGATCCTAATTCGACATTTGAAGTTTGTTGAGGTGTTATATTGTTATCCTTTTTCCCGTTAGGACTTTTTGAGTTCATAGAACAAATAACCTTAAAGGTTTGTGAACAAGTGATATATTAATAAGCAATTTGATATGCTACTTTTAGGACTGCGGGTATCGCTAATGTTATGTTTTACTCTCTTTTTCAATTCACTAGTTTTTCGAAACGTGCATCTCACTTGATTATTGATTTAGAATATACATGTTGAGAGTAAAGTAGTATTGACACTATTTAAGCAAATATTTGAATAATTAGTTTACACGAAATAAAAAGTAGATTTTTCCGTGAATGTTCAATGTTGATTATCATATGAGGTTCAACCGTGTAGTTACCTTATAGACAATAGTAAATTTCTTGTCGTCTAATCTATTATTTTGTCTTAACCAAGACTTTTGTCGTTAATAGTCATGTTTCTCTTAAAAGTACTATATAAAGTTGTTATTTCATTGGGTTTGTTGTTGTTGTTACAAACTTTGTGAGCGAACGATGCGAACAAATAAACTGTTAAAACAGGAAAACATTATATTTGCTCCCAATATAATAATAGTCACTAATGAGGTAAATTTGATTTAGTACAAAATCATTGAACAAAAAATTGTTATTGATAGAGTTTTAATTGTGTAAATAGTAGGGCAACATAAGTACTAGTCAAACAAATTTAATAAAAGTTGTTATAATAAAAGAATATTTGCATTATTAATGTGAAGAATAATACAAAGAGATACATGCCTACAAAATTGACCATCTATGAAAATTGACCTTGTAGGTCATTTTTGAACTTATCTGTCAAAATTATTGTTTTTCCCTTTCGTGAGTTGCTTTGGACCTATTTTGAACTATTTCTATTGTTGGAATTGAAATCGTGTGTTCTAAAAGTGGAAAATATGAGTTTTGATATTTTTGGAAGTTTAAGTTGTTGAAAAAGTGAGTTTTGGTGTCACTCTGAATTTCAGATGTCGGATTGAAAATTTGTCGATTTCATTAGCTCCATAATGTTGAATTTCGTCTAGGAGAAGTTATATAACTGAATTTTGATTTGAATCGAACATCTTCTACCCAAAGTTGCATTTTCAGTTGTTTCTGGAGCCAAAGTTTGACTTTGGTCAACATTCGGAGTTCGAAAGGTCAGATCAAAATTTTGACAGTTCCAATATTCCGTATGGTGAAACTAACGCTAGAAATGGCCTCGTCATAATTTTTGGAGTTTTTGAGGGCAGTTTTTGTATATTGAGTTTTAAATTAGTTTATTGGAGTTGCATTGGTAACTGTTTCGAGGAGACCTCATAATCGAATTTTGATAATTTCGCAAAGTCTAGATCACCGTTTCTAGTAAGGATACATATTTGGCTTGTGAAATTAGGATTTTGAATGGAACCCGAGGGTCCGTTACGAGTTGGAATTGGTTGTTAAAAAATATGATCTAGTGCAGCTATGCACTCTTCTTCACGTTCGCTCCTGGTGCCTCGCGTTCGCGGAGGTATTGCCCGTCCCTTCTCTGTATTCGCGAACTGGGTCTCCGCATTCGCAGACCCAAACCCCACATTCACGGAGGTCTTTTTCTCTTGTGTTTTGCGTTCGCGGAGTACATTTTCGTCTGCACAGTTGTTAATTCCGAGAAATACCATGTTTACTCCATTTTCAATATTTTAATCTCCTTGAGGCGATTTTTGATGAAACGTTTTATGCAGAACTCTTGGATAAGTGTTTCTTTCATCAAATCAATTAATTTTCTTGACTTTTATCTTGATTTTGTATTGAATTTCATGATTTTGAATATTAAAAATTGGAGATTTTATGTCTATGATTTGGAATATTTAATGGATATTTTCTCCCTTGATATGAGCTTAATTTTAATGGGATTTTCACCCACGAACTCCTTTTCTTGTATAGAATCATAATTTTTGGTCAATTTTCAGATTTGAAAACTTTAAATTTTATCACTAATTTAGACCATTTTGGCCCAAATCCTAATTCATGCCAACATGGATATTGAAATTCACCTCTTGATGCATAGTATCTGTTAGCGTTTGGTTGACTTAGAGACCATTTTGATGATTGGTTTTATCTAAAGCTTGGTTTGAGTGTAGTTTCAGCATCGAGGTAGGTTCATCTAACCTTTTGTGACTTGATTTGAGTCAATAGATATGTTTATGTGATAATTGTAAGATTTAGGTTGTTTCATGAGGTATTGGATTGATATGGTAGAGTTTTGATGAAATTGCGATATCAATTATGTTGGAATTGGAGTGAATTGTGACTTTATTGATAAATTGAAATGTATTCTTGAGATTTGGGATATTTTGGTTGTTATTATGATAGTATGAGACTTGTGATATTATTTGAGAAGTTTTGTGGCAATTAAAATATTCCTGGGAATCATGTGCATATTTTGGGACTTTTGAAGTCCGATATCTTCGGTATACTTGGTTGTTGATGAGATCAAGGTGATCTAAGAAACACAGTGATGATCTGTGGTACTAGTTGTGACTCTTGATATTATCTTTCCTGACTTTATCAAGGTTATTATCAATATTTTAATTACATTGTTGCTATATATCTTGATATTGTGGCATTGTCATGCATTCATTTTATACTGCATTAGTTCATGAGACAGTTGTGATATTTTAGAGATCTATTTATTGGCGGTAGCATTCACCGAGGTATCAGCGGCACCAACATCCGTAGTGATACTAGAGATTTATTTATCGGCTCCATCATCTACCAAGGTTCATCGGTGCAGTTGACCATTGTGACACTTGAGAGGAAATGGTATTTGATCTGATGAGACCTCGATGGGTTCTACCTGGTACCTTCAACTCAATAGATGTATACACCGACTCTAGAGTTTGTCGTGATTCCACTCCATGCATTGCATTCATACATTACATGTGCATTGCATCTTTAACTACCATTGATATCTTATTTCGTTCTTATATTTATATATATTTTGTACTAACCCTTCTTTTAGTTGATATGATTCTTAGTTATTACACTACTTATTCAATTTCTCTTACCCAATCGGTTGAACTACTAGGTACATTTAGGTGTACTCACCCCTACTTTGTTTCCTCCCTGTAGATTGAACACAGGGACCCTTACATGGTAGTTGATCTTATTCTACCAGAGTCATTTTCCATCTATCTTAGATTTTGGCGGTGAGGCTCAGACTTTTAGTCATCATGGATCTATTGAGACTTCTTTTGTTGCTTTCTATTTAAGACTTTGTATCTTACTTTATTAGACAACGTTATATTTACTTATTCGTACTACTTTAGATGCTCTTATACTCATGACTCTAGGTTTTAGGATTTCATAGTATGTGTTGTGTTGCTTTTGATTTAGATTTACATTTTTTTAGTCACAATCTATTTTTAGGTCATGACAAGTTTGGTATCAAAGTTCTAGGTTTGTTGGGCTCGTGAGTCAAGGACAGGGTTTCTAGTGAAGTCTTGTGGATCGGTATATAGACGTCCATACCTATCTACGGGAGGCTACATGGCACTTGATAGGAAAAACTTTTATGTCTTGCTTCTTTTCTTGCATTTCTTCATATCAATTATTTTGAAATGTATCTAATCTACTCCTTCTGCGCAGATGTCGATTACTAGAGCCCAACAGGCAGTGGGAGAGCCTAAACTAGCTGATATGGTCCTCACTCATGGTCGAGGCTCAAGGTTGGGCCATAGGTCGAGGATGTGCTACAGGGGCAGCTTAGCATAGAGTACAGGCTAGATCAGCATCTCCAGAGCCTGAGTATGAGTTAGAGGGACCCACCGACCCTGTTCCACTACCCTCAACCCCAGATTCTATGCCTTCGGTTTAAGAGCTACTGTTATGGGTATTGGCCAGACTTGAGAGAGCACCTCCAGATCCTATTATTCTTGATGCACTGACTTCTACAGTGTCGACTGGCCCTTTTACAACTCCAACTGATCCGACTATGATTCATGTTGCTCCTTCTTCAATCTCAGCGGATCCTCCTATTGCCTCTATTATTTCACCTTAGACTTCTCAGTCGAGTTCTAATTCAGAGCTTCAGGAGTTATCTATTGAACTGCCCAGATTTATGGTGCCACAATTTTCTGCTAGTCCTGCTATGTCCACTGCTGAGCAGAAGAGTTTTGAGAGGTTTGTTTGGTTGGCTCCCCCTAGATTCGATGACATACCTGATGATATGGCCTATGATTTCTTGTCAGAGTGTCAGGGCCAGTTGTGTAATTTGGCCATCCTTGAGTCATATGGAGTTGTTTATACCGCTTATCGGTTCACTGTCCTAGCCAAGGAGTGGTGAAGGTCAGTTTTGGCTTGTAGACCTATTGGATATCTAGTTATGACCTTGGAGAAGTTTATTGAGGTGTTCGTTGAGAGGTTCGTGGCATATAGCCTTCGAGACAACCGTTCAGATGAGTTTGAGATACTTCAATAGGGTTCTATGTTAGTATCGGACTATGAGGCCAGATTCCATGCATTTTCCAGAGATGCGTTGTCTAATATTCCTATAGAGTTTGAGAGGATTTGACATTTCACTAAGGGATTAATGGGGTATCTTTAGGAGGCCACAACATCTTTTGTTCTAGCGAGTGGCATTTTCCAGAGTGTGGTAGATCATGCCCACATGATTGAACACATTAGGCATGATAGACACGGTGGCGGGAAGAGATTCCATCAGCATGGTCACTTTAGTGGACCCCCACCATGAGATAGAGAGTTTCATAGGAAGGGCCATTAGGGTCGGGCAGTCCATGCAGCCATCCTCACAGTTGATAGTGTTGACAGGTTTAGGCCTATGCAGACAGGTCATGATAGCTCTTCTATTACAGCCAGAATTTGTGGCTTTTTAGGGTAGCCATCTAAGGGGAGAGAGACTAGGGCTTGCTATAGTTATGATGAGATTGAGAATTTGGCTAGATATTGTCCGCATCCTGCACCTTCTACCCAAGCTTCAGGGTCTCACCCAACCCATCCAGCCCAAACACCAGTAGGCAAAGATACCTTTCAGTACATGAGGGGTGGTACTAGAGGAGGTCAAGGCATAGTGAGAGGTGGAGCCCGTGGAGGCCCATAGATTATTGGGGGACGCAGAGTGTGTTATGCTATCCTTGATTGAGCTGAGGTAGAGGCCTCTAATGTAATTATCATAGGTATGGTTCCGGTATGCCACTATCTTGCTTCAAATTTATTTTATCCAGGCTCTACTTATTCATACGTGTCGACTTATTTCGACTCAAATTTTGATATTATATGTGAGCCTCTTGCCGAGCCTATTTATGTTTCTACCCTGATAGGTGATTCTTTAGTTGTGAATCGGGTGTATCAAGGTTGTGTTGTGACCTTCTCGGGGAGATACACTATTGCTGACTTGATATTGCTTGACATGGTTAATTTTGATGTGATATTGGGTATGGATTAGTTATCACCTCATCATGCTATTCTTCATTTTCTTGCATAGACAATACTTTATCTTGTCCAGATTTGCCTCAGTTCGTATGGACTGACGCTTCCAATTCTTACCCCACAGCAGTAATTTCTTATATGCATGCCTATAGATTGATGGATAAGGGATGCTTGTCATATTTTTCTTATAATTGGTCTTTTTGTCAGGAGTCACCATCTTTGGATACCACAAGGGTTGTTAGAGAGTTTATGGATCTATGTTTTGACTAATTTGTCAAGTGTTCCTCCAAATCGGGATATTGACTTTGCTATTGATGTGGAACCGAGCACTAAGCCCATTTCTATTGCCCTCTATCAGATGGCTCCAACTGAGTTGAAGGAAAAGTTAGAGGATTTGTTAAAGAAAGGCTTCATTCGACCGAGTGTATCTCCTTGGGGTTCTCTTGTCTTTTTTGTGAAGAATAAGGATGATATTATGCGTATGTGTATTAATTATTGTCAGCTTAATAAAGTGATCATCAAGAACAAGTATCTTTTGCCTCGCATTGATAATTTAGTTGATCAGTTGTAGGGTGCTTTGGTGTTTTCCAAGATTGACTTAAGGTCTAGATATCATCACTAGAGAGTTTGGGAGTCTGATATCTCAAAAATAGCCATTAGGACACGTTATGGTCATTATGAGTTTGTGGTTATGTCCTTTGGGTTGACTAATACCCCAACCACCTTTATGGAGTTGATGAACTGGGTGTTCAAACCATATTTGGATATATTTGTGATCGCGTTCATTGATGACATCCTGGTTTACTCCAAGAGTGAGTTTGACCATGTTCAGCACTTAAAGATTATGCTTCAGAGATTGACAGAGGAGAAGTTGTATGCCAAGTTCTCAAAGTGTGAGTTTTGTCTTGAGTCTGTGGTTTTCCATGGGTATGTGGTGACAAAGGATGGTACTATGGTGGATCTAACCAAGGTAGCAGTAGTTTGTGAGTGGGCTAGGACTACATCTGTATTTGGAGCTTTATTAGTTTGGCAGGGTATTATCAATATTTCGTATAAAGATTGTCTTCTATAGAAACCTCGTTGGCTAGACTTACTCAGAAAGATGTGGTATTTTTGTTGTTGGAGAAGTGTGAGGTGAGCTTTCAAAAGCTAAAGGATTTATTGACTTCAACATCTATTCTTGCTTTGCCTGAGGAGGGGCTGCCAATTGTGGTGTATGGTGATACTTCTGGAGTGGGTTTGGGTGGTGTTTTGATGCAAAAGGGGAAGATGATACCATATGCCTCTAGATAGTTTAAGGTGCATGAGAGGAACTACCCTACTCGTGTTTTAAAGTTGGTTGCGGTTGTATTTGTATTGAAGTTGCAGATGCATTATATTTATGGGGTGCATTGCAAGATCTATACCGATCACTGTAGTCTCAAATACATCTTTTCTCAGCCTAATCTGAAAATGAGAGAGCGTAGGTAGTTTTAGTATCTAAAAGACAATGACATCTCTATTCTATATCACCCGGACAAGGCGAATGTGGTGGCAGATGCCTTGAGCCGAAAGGCCTCAAGTATAGGGAGTTTGACATTCTTGAAGGGTGAGGAGAGACCTTAGTTTTGGAGGTTCTGTCACTTGCTGACAACTGGTTTGGTTGGATATCTCCCCTGCTCAGAGTATTCTAACCTTTGCGGAGACTATGTCTTCATTACTTGATTCAGTATGTGCTCATCAGTTTGATAATTCTAGATTGTGCTTGATTCGTGATAAGGTGTTGAGGGGTAAAGCAAAAAATGTTACTATTGATTCTAAGGATATTTTCTAGATTAATAGTTGAGCTTGTGTGCATAAGGTAGGAGATTGGGTGACATGATATTGGAGAAAACTCACTGTGCTAGATATTCAATCCATCCTGGTGTGGAAAATATATATCATGATCTAAAACAACATTATTGGTGGTTTGGGATAAGGAGAGACATAACTGAATTTGTGGCAAAGTGTCTAGACTAATGATCTAGTTTGTGTGCCTAAGGTGGGAGATTGGGTGACACTAATATTGGAGAAACCTTACTACGAAGATATTCGATCCATCCTGGTCTGGAAAAAATTTATCATGATCTAAAACAACATTGTTGGTAGTTTAGGATAGGGAGAGACATAACTGAGTTTATGGCAAAGTGTTTGAACTGTCAACAAGTCAAGCATGAGCACCAAAGTCTTGGGGGTTCAATGCAATGATTGCCTATCCTCGAGTGCAAATGGGAGCGTATCATGATGCATTTTTTACTAGTTTTCCCATGGCCTTGGGTAAGTTTGAATCAGTTTGGGTGATAATTTATCGGTTGATCAAGTTGGCTCACATCTTACTGGTGAGGACTAGCTACAGCATAGACCGGTTGCCTAGGTTGTATATCCGAGAGATTGTTAGATTGCATGGTGTGCCGGTGTCTATAGTGTCGAATAGGGGATCCTTTTTCAATTACCATTTTTTGAAGTCTCTATAGTGTGGTTTGGGTGCTCAATTGGATTTGAGTTCAGCTTTCCACCCCTAGACCGATGGTCAGTCGTCAGTCTGAGCGCACTATTCAAGTGTTAGAGGATATGCTTTGGGCCTGTAAGATAGATTTTAAGGGCCCGTTGGGATCAACACTTGCCTTTGGCAGAGTTTTTTATAACAATAGTTATCACTCCAGCATTTAGATGGCCCCATTTTAGGCATTGTATGGCCAGAGATGTAGATAGCCCATCAGATTATTTGATTCAGGTTTAGCTGATGTGTTTGGTGTTGACTTTCTTAGAGATTCTATGGATCGGGTCTAGTTAATTCATGGTAGACTGTTGACAACCTAAAGCTTTGAAGAGAGTTGTGCTGACAGGAGGACTAAGCCTCTTGAGTTCATGCTTGGTGATAGTGTGTGGCTGAAAGTGTCACCTATGAAGGATGTAATGAGACTTAGGAAGAAGGGCAAGCTCAACCCTAGGATTATTAGCCCGTTTGATATCTTGAGGAGGGTAGATGAGGTTACTTATGAGTTAACATTTCCATCAAGACTATCAACAATTTATCCTGTATTTCATATCTCCATGCTTTGTCGATACCTTCCAATTGATTCATATGTTATCTCTTATGATTCAGTTGAGTTGGGTTCAGACTTGTCTTATGAGAAGGTGCCAGTGGCTATATTGGATTACAGGTTCAGAGGTTGAGGTCCAAGGATATACCTTTAGTAAAGATTCAGTGGTGACACCTTCCTGTTGAGAAGGCTATTTGGGAGTTAGAGTCAGACAAGCAGACCATATATCACAACCTTTTTTAGGCTTCAGGTACTTCTTTTTCTCTTATGTTTGAGGACGAACATTGCTTATAGTGGTGAATGATGTAATGATCTTATAGGTCATTTTTTAACTTATCTATAAAAATTACCGTTTGCCTTTTTGTGAGTTGCTTTGGATCTATCTTGTACTATTTGTATTGTTGAAATTGAAATCTTGTGTTTTAAAAGTGGAAAATATGAGTTTTGATATTTTTGGAATCTTAAGTTGTTGAAAAAGTGAATTTTTGTGTCACTTTGAGTTTCAAGTGTCAGATAAGAAATCTGTCAATTATATTAGCTCTGAAATGTCGAATTTGGTCTAGGAAAAGTTACAGAACTGAATTTAGGATTAAAACAAAGATATATGGTGTGTTGTGAAGCTTTTAGAGTGGGTTTGGGTGGTGTTTTGATTCAAAAGGGGAAGATGATAACATATGTCTCTAGATAGTTGTAGGTGCATGAGAGGAACTACCCTACCCGTGTTTTAAAGGTGGTTGCGGTTGTGTTTGTATTGAAGTTGTAGAAGCATTATCTTTATTGGGTGCATTGCGAGAATTTTACCGATCACCGTTGTCTCAAATACATATTTTCTCAACCTAATCTGAACATAAGAGAGAGTAGGAGGTTTAAGTATCTAAAAGAAAATGACATCTCTATTCAATATCACCCAGACAAGGCGAATATGGTTGCAGATGCTTTGACCCGGAAGGCCTCTAGTATGGAGAGTTTGGCATTCTTGAGGGTTGAGGAGAGACCCTTAGCTTTGGAGGTTCAATCACTTGCTAGACAGCTGGTTCAGTTGGATATTTCCCCTCCTCAGAGTATTCTATCCTTTGTGGAGGCTATGTCTTCATTACTTGATTCAGTATGTGCTCACCAGTTTGATGATCCTAGATTGCGCTTGATTCGTGATAAGGTGATGAGGGGTGAAGAAAAAATGGCTACTATTTATTCTAAGGATTATTTCTACATTAATGGTTGAGCTTGTGTGTATAAGGTAGGAGAATGGGTGAGACTGATATTGGATGAATCTCACTGTGCTAGATATTCGATCCATCCTAGTGTGTAAAAGATGTATG
Organism: Solanum aculeatissimum; assembly: GCA_038996855.1. Classification (NCBI taxonomy): domain Eukaryota; kingdom Viridiplantae; phylum Streptophyta; class Magnoliopsida; order Solanales; family Solanaceae; genus Solanum; species Solanum aculeatissimum. The sequence goes on along the minus strand of JBCEWC010002881.1, from coordinate 9,076 downwards.
ATGATCTAAAATAACATTATTGGTGGTTTGCGATAGGAGAGACATAATTGAGTTTGTGGAAAAGTACCTGGACTAATGGTTGACTTTTTGTGCCTAAGGTAGGTGATTTGGTGAACTAATATTGGAGAAAGCTTACTGTGCTAGGTATTTGATCCATCCTGGTCTGGGAGATAAGTATCATGATCTAAAATAACATTATTGGTGGTTTGGGATAAGGAGAGAGATACCTGAGTTAGTGGAAAAGTGGTTGAACTATCAACAAGTCAAGTATGAGCACCAAAGGCCTGGGGGTTCAATGAAAAGATTGCCTATCCTCGAGTGGAAATAGGAGCGTATCATGATGAAATTTTTGACTGGTTTTCCCATGGCCTTGGGTAAGTTTGATTCAGTTTAGGTAATAATTGATCGGTTGACCAATCAACTCACTTCTTACTGGTGAGGACTACCTACAGCGTAGCACAGTTTGCGAGGTTGTATATCCGAGATATTGTTAGATTGCACGGTGTACCTGTGTTTATAGTGTCGGATAGGGGATCCTTGTTCACTTCCCATTTTTGGAAAGCTCTATATCATAGTTTTGGTACTCAGTTGGATTTGAGTTCAACTTTCCACCCCAGACCGATGGTCAGTTCGAGCGCACTATTTAGGTTTTGGAGGATATTCTTTGGACCTTTATGATAGATTTTTGGGGGCCTTTCGAATCAACACTTGACTTTGGCGGAGTTTTCTTATAACAATAGTTATCATTCCAGCATTCAGATGGCCCTGTTTTAGGCATTATATATCCGGAGATGTAGATAGCCTATCAGATGGTTTTATTCAAGTTTAGTTGATGTGTTGGGTGTTGACTTGCATAAAGAAGATATGGATCGGGTCCAGTTGATTCATGGTAGATTGTTGACAGTCTAAAGCTTTTAGGAGAGTTGTGCGGATAGGAGAACTTGACCTCTTGAGTTCATGGTTGGTGATAGTGTGTGGCTGAAAGTGTCACCCATGAAGGGTGTGATGAGATTTGGGAAGAAGGGCATGCTCAACCCTAGGTTTATTTGCCCATTTGAGATCTTTAGGAGGTTAGATGAGGTTGTTTATGAGTTAACATTGCCATCAAGACTATCGACAATTTATCCTTTATTTCATATCTCCATACTCTGTCGGTACCTTCCAGTTGAGTCATATGTGATGATCTCTTATAATTCAGTTGAGTTGGGTTTAGATTTGTCTTATGAGGAGGTGCCATTAGCTATATTGGATAGACAAGTTCAGAAGTTGAGGTCCAAGGATATACCTTTAATAAAGGTTCAGTGGCGACACCTTCTTGTTGAGGAGGGTACTTTAGAGTTAGAGTCAGACATGCGGACCAAATATCATAGCCTTTTTTAGGCTTGAGGTACTTCTTTTTCTCTTATGTTCGAGGATGAACATTGTCTATAGTGGTGAATGATGTAATGACCTTGTATGTCATTTTTGAACTTATCTGTGAAAATTACCCTTTTGCTTTTTTGTGAGTTGCTTTGGATTTATTTTGAACTATTTGTATTATTGAAATTGAAATCTTGTGTTTTAAAAGTGGAAAATATGAGTTTCGACATTTTTAGAATCTAAGTTATTGAAAAAGAGAATTTTTGTGTCATTTTGAGTTTCAAGTGTCGGATCAGATTTTAGCGGTAAGGCTCAGACTTCGAGTCGTCATATTGAGACTTCTTTTGTTGCTTTCTATTTCAGACTTTGTATCTTACATTATCAGACAATGTTGTATTTACTTATTCGTACTACTTTTAGATGCTCTTGTACTCATGACTCTAGGTTTTGGGATTTGATAGTATGTGTTGTGTTGCTTTTTCTTTAGATTTACTTTCTTTAGCCGTGATCAAATTTTTGGTCGTAATACAATACATAGTGTATCCTTAAGAAAGTTATTCGCCTCAAATACCCGATGTTGATGAAATATATCCTCAAAGGATAGAATGATCTTACTCATCGGTGTATTGATACCTAAGACAATCTAGTATACTAGAATTTGTTTGAGCAAAATAAGAAGAATTTTAGAAAATTTGTTATTGAAAAAAAAGAGAGAAACTCCTCTATTTGTAAACAACAAAGAGTAGTGTGAACAAATACCTATTGTGCCTTATTGGAAAGGTCACAAACCTTTGAAAAAATCACAACCTTTTGAAAAAGTTGCAACTCTTTAGAAAAGTTACAACTTTTCAAAAAGGTCACAACTCTTCATAAACGTCATAAAAATTTATTTTTCATTTACACCTTTCAATACTCCACAAATATCATCCCGCACAATAACACCTCGCAAAGAGAATGACCAAATTTATTTGGTAAATAATGGACATCTTTTTTCTTTTCCGAAAGAGTTGTCATTGACTTGGCTCACCAACATTTCTTGTTCACCTCAATCATGTCTCTCTAAAATAACATTTTCTAAAAAATACTCACAAACACTCATGGATACTTCTCTTTTTTCAGAATTCAATTAAAAATTATTTTCATAAATTTCACCCCAAATCACTCAAAAAAAATTCAAAAATAGTTACAGACATTCATGTTTAAATACAACTTCAATTTCTAAATATAATTTTCAACTTGACAACAAAATCTTCTCCTTTTCTTCTTCTAACATGTCCTCCTCCTCCTTCTTCTTCTGATTTCTGATGAGCTGTCTTCGATGGAAATACCTAGATAAAATTATATACAAAATTTGAGAAAATTAAAATGATCTAGAATTGTTTCAAATAAAACATAATCCTAGAAAATTGTTATGGCATGTGTATATAACATTGTAAAAATTCGTATTCATGAAGTATATTAATAATACAGGTTCAACAACAATCTTAAGGTAATTATTGTTTATTATTTTTTTAATCTGTATTCAGCTTGGAGACAAACTTTTGTGGTTTTCTATTTAAAATATAACAATGTAAGATTTTTTGGAGATAAAAATCTTATGATTTTCTATTTCTTTGGTTTGAAGATTATAAAATTCGCCAAACAAATCTGACTGTGCATTTGGTTCGAAGAGTATGGAGACTTCCCCGATCTGTTAAATATTAAGTGTGAATTAATATTTCAACTTTAAGAATATAAAAACTTCATGAAATATTAAAGTTCATACTTGTAGAATAATTTGAATAATGTAGAAATTTCATCGTTATTGTTGTGATAAGTTTGCAATGTTATTTATTGCTTAATGACTCAGTTGGTCAATTTTGACGGTAAAAATAAATAACTATTAATAATGCTACTATTTCTGTTGCAGCGCCAAATTGAAGTGTTGTGCCACTGATGGAGAAATAAGAAAACATTTCTAGAGTCAACTTCAAAGATTTTTTTCTAGCTCTGCACTCTTAGTATGCAGAAATTTACAAACGAAGACTCTCCAGTTCTTGCCGCCCATATGCCAGACAAAAAGAAACTTCATGATTGTTAAGGCATGGAAATAGGTAGACCTCCTATGCAAGGGGTACATCATAAATACTTTAGAGGATGTTCTACACAACATTTATAGTGCATCGAATACTTCAAAATTTGTTAATACGAACAATAGATTTAAACGAAACAATACAATAAAATTTAAGTAACAATCAAAACGTACCTTTGATGATAAATCTTCTGATGTCATTCAACTTTGCATCAATATAGGATTGATGATCAATGGTTACATTATTGGAGGTTGTCTTGTCGACAGAAGCTAAGGTTGGATGGAAGCAACACATGGGACGATTACCAAATTGTCCACCCAACAATTGAATTTTTTGTATCCATTAATCTTAGCATCATACTCGTACATATGATATTTTGTAACGGAAGCTTCCACCACAAAAATCATCTCTTTGATATCTATCAATATTGGGAACCTATAATAGTGTTCCATAGGCTCAAAACAAAATTGTCCAAAATGTTGGAAACTATCCAATTGTTGCTTGCATCATTACAAGTAGAAATGACTATGGACTTTTTGAAGATGGATACAAGGGTGAGTAAACCTTTTACCACCCCTAGTCATATATCGTGACCATAGAAGATTTTACCAAAGTTGAGTTCTAAACGATCAATAAACTCAGGACGATCAATTAGTATAGCCTCTTCTCTCTTTGTATCAAAAGCCAGAATGTTGCTATTACTTCTGAGGAAAAATAGAAAATTGTGCATGTAAATCGGTGCACAATAGCAGGATAAAGAGATGGAAGTATTGGATCTTAGTTTGGTTTCACACCATATTTTGGGTCTCTCTGATGAAATTACATGAAATCTGTAGAACCCATTGAAATTTTCAACCATCTTTCTGATGGTTACCAATTTATATTGATCTAAACTAGGGTAATCAACAGCTAGACCTGTATAACCAAATCACATTTGTTGACTCTGGGTATAATATCAATTGGTGTTCTCCTGTTACTGGATTAAAAATACAATAAACCATTGGTTATACAGTTCTGGCTTTTGACCTCAACTTTGGTAAAATCTTCTATGGTTACGATATATGGCTATACCAATTTTATCGGTACGAAATCTTTTTTAGTAAACCCTTGGATTGACAGGGAATATGTTGTGTCTAAGTATTTCATGAGCTAAAAGTCTTCTCATAATATTCTGCTTCTTTAGACTTTTTCTCTAAGAGAATCTGTATGGATTCTCTTATTAGGGTTAAATAAGCAATGTCTTTGGTTGTAAAATACATATATAAGTTGAGTTTTAAGGTTTGTTCCCATAAATCTATTTCTTTAATTATTTCTTTCCATAGTTCAGAGTTTATCATCATTAATCTGAATAGTTATATCTAACCAGTCTATGTTATCGTCTTTAGCTAGTTCTTCTAATACTATACTTATATCATCATACCATGACATACGTATATGTTTATCTATTTCTTCTTCTTCATATTCAATTATCTACTTCCAAATAAATTGTCTTAAATTTATTTCAGGTATCTTACTTAATATTTTAAAAATAAGTATTTTATAATCGTCTGTAAAATAATTGTTTTCTAAGGTTGTTCGAGTATTCATTCTTTTTCAAGATTTCCCTAATTTCATTAAAATATTCCAGCTTCACCATACTACCATATGGCTTATGACAGATTATTATAGGCTAAGGTGTTCATCTCTTAGTGTTTTGTCACTACTAGCATTCTACTTTAGTTAGATACTTCCTTCCTAAACCTTGCCTCGACACTTAGTTACTCCCCTAACATGGCCTCTTGCCTTCAATGGTTTCCCAATTTTGGATGGCATAGTTCTAGAATTTTTTTTCTATATTTAAGATGCTAGTAAACTAATTAACAAGACATGAATAACTTTAATCTATAATAACTGTCATAAACGATCACATAGTATTATGTATTGGCAGGAATTAATTAATTTAGCTAAACATAATGATTAATAGATATACCTGTTCTTGTAGATCTGCAGTGACTGCTAAGTTTTTCTCCATAAGTGGGGATAAAAGATATTTTTTATTGATAAATATTTGTATCAGTACAGAGAGTTGTTTTTACAGAAATTTTAAGAGACAATGCTTCTTACTTTTTTCTCGATCCTCCCCTCTTCTCCTAATCTTACATCTATTTATATACAAAGTCTAAGGACTAAAAACGAAAAATAATAAAGTTATTTACAACATAAGTCCCTGATATTTGCTAATTAGTCCCCGACATAACGTTTTCTTTTTTGACTTTCCTTGTTAGCTGCCTTTGTCTTCTTTCTTCTTTTCTTTGTTGGCCGACATAGCTTTTTCTTTTATCTTTTCCTTTAGCCACCTAATGCCTTCTTCTTTTTGTCACATCTTGCTTTTGCTTTTTGACTTTTTTGGTTGCCTTTGTTATTGGATTCTCTTTATGTCATTGTTGGTGTTTTCTTATTTGTCCATTTGTACAAAGTTTATTTCTGGGACATAATTACTTCTTCCACTGCATTTACTGCATATATGTTCTATGTAATTTGTTCCGATAATTCTGCAATATTGTTCTAGACTATCTTCTGAGATAAATCCTTTTTTAATTGCCTTGGTAACTGGTTGTTGTTCTGGTTTAATAAATGATAATGCCCAATTCTTCAACTCCTGCATATCTGCTGGCCTTATTTCCTTGGATGTAGAATAGATTAGTAAATGATCTCATGAGTAGTATTTCCAAATAGGTTTTGATCCGATATAATTATTTGCTAATTCTTATAATATAGTGTTGATCCCAATAATTCGCTTGTTGGTGTAAAATTCTGGTAGTTCAATCTTTGGTATCTGTGGCTGAGAAATAATTTCTTCTGGAATAATAAATTCTCTTGTCATTCCTATCTTGATAACTGTAATAACTGGCTTAATTTCTTTAAATAATATTTCAGCTGGTGCTGAAAAAAATCTGACGTAGAATAATTGTCCTTTTGTAATTCTTCTGTAATTTAGGAATGCTTTATATAATTTTGGAATTTGACTAAGTTCCTCTCCTGTAGTTGTATATGTCGTTGATATAAGTCCATAAGAGTAGCATGACGCTACTAAGTGTGCATTTATTCTTGGTAATGCAATCATCTTTTTGTATTTTTGTAATTTGTTGGTGATATATCCTTGGTGATTTTTAAATTTCTCTGGATTTTGAATTGGTCGTGTATTTAGTAGGTTTTGGAGTCTTTTTATATTATTCAGGTAGGCTCTGGTTATGCGGTTGTAAACTTTCTTTTCATGTGTAAGTGAGATAGCATATATAAGTATGTATCTGTGCTGGTATAAATAATTCTGTTTTTGGTATTTGAGGTGGGGCATAAGATTTTTCGAATACCTTATTCAAATTGTAATTTTTCCTGATATTTTGTTGGGTAAATTGTTGTTCCTTAGCTCCAGTTGATGTTTGTCCAACTGTTGTACCTGCAATATAATTTGTTTGGATTTTTAGGTGTTTCCCATCGTCACCTTCTAAATCTGGTTTTTTAGAGTGCTCCGACTGCACTGCTAGGTCTGGTTTTTTACCGTGGTCCGGCTCCACATATGTTGCTTCAATAGCTGTTACTCTGTTGTTAAGTAATTTTACTGGTGTCAGTAATTCGTCAAAATTACTGTTGACGTAATTTCTTCTTCAAAGTCCGTTTGCACGGCTTTGTCTTGATAAGTAGTCTGCAACTATATTTTTGTTAGTTTTGATAACTTCAATATTAAAAGTAAAATTCAATATATTTAGTACTAATCTCCTGATTTCCTTTGTAGTTACTAAGTCTTGTATCTTCCTGGTCAGCCACCATTTTACTTGAGTATTATCTATTTTAACAATAAATGTATTGTACACAATATATAGCTCAAATGCTAATAAACATTTATATAAGGCAAATAATTTTTTTCTATTAATTTCTCATTTTGCTTCTGCTTAAGTAAATGTTCCTGAATAATATCTACAATGATGTTCTATTTTTTTCTGTTTGATATTTGTATTTTAATACTCCTCCATAATGATACTCACTTGCGTCTGCTTCTACCATATATTCAAAAGTTTTATTTTCATCCGGAAAATATAATTTTGGTAGGTTTTTACAACATTGTTTTATTTTTTGAACTTGCTTTTTATCTTTTTCATCATAATTGTATTCAACATCTCTCTTTAATTTCTTTTGTAGAGGTTTTAAGTATTCTGCTAATTTGGGTATGTATTCCCATACTTGATTTACTAGGCCTAAAAAGGATTGTAATTTCTTTTTTTGTATCTAAGATTTCTTCTGAGTTTATAATGTTTTGTACTATATGTTGTCTTAGAGTTTTTTCATAGTTTATTAGGTTTTGAATATATTTTCTTTCTTTTCATAACCAATCATTTCTAAGTTTAAGAGTATATATATGTATGATAAGGTCATATTCTGAGTATACTTATGTGTATTGGTAGATTATGCTTTGTTAATTTTATCCTAGGCTCTAATACCAATTTTATCGGTACAGATTTTTTTTTAATAAACCCTTGGATTGACAGGGAATATGCTGTTGCATTTTTACTCCATTTTTGTCTATTTGTATTCCCAATAATTCTATTTGATTTTTCATAATTTCTGTCTTTTTTCACTAAGGCTTATACCTAAATTTTCTACTATGTCAATAAATTGTTCTGACAAATATATATGTTCTTCATATGTTCTTGAATATAATAATATATCATCAATATATATAATGTAATTATTTAATTTTGCAAAATAAGTATTCATAAAGTGTTGAAATCTACCTGGTGCGTTTTTATATACAAATGATAATACATTCCATTCGTAGAATCCTTGTGGTACTGTAAAAGTTGTTAACTTCTTAGATTCTTCTTCTAGTTTTAAGTGGTAAAATCCTGACTTACAATCAAATTTACTAAAATGATTGTATCCTTGGATTTGTCTTATTTTTAAGATTTTGTTAGGTATTGGATAATTATATGTTTTTGTTTTGGCATTTAAATTTCTATAATCTATAACCATCCTGTTTTTTTCTCTTTTTTGTTCACTATGTGTTGTTGACAATAAAAGTTGGACTGGTGTGTTTACTATTGCTTTCTTGGATGTAAGTTTTGTCTAATAATTCTGTTATATGTTTTTTAAATTCTTTTAAGTCATTAAAATTATATCTAAGAGGGTTTTGTGTTATTATACTATTTGGGTCTGTAAGTTCTATTTTTATAGTAATTTTGTGTTTATCCAATCCTTTCAATGGGTCTTCACTATATAAATTTTTTATCTTATGGTTACATGGAGTTGTAAACCACCAGTGTGTTTTAGATAATACATGAGGATAGTATTTGTCTAGAAATGGTAGTCCTAATATCATATCTTTAGTTGGTAAGTCATAATTATATATTTCATCTATTTTAACTATTTTATCCCATATTTGGATTTTTATATCTTTAGCTTTGAGGGTGATTAAACTTCCTTCATTGTTAAATCCTTATACTATTATCGGTGTTCTTAGTTTTATCCATTTATCTTTAGGTAAACAGTTATATTTGCAAATATTTATTTCTGCTCCTGTATCTATCATTAGTATATAATATCTGTTGTAATATCCTTCTATAATTATTTTCATGAGTATGTGAATTTTCATAAGAGTATTCTCTTAATTA
>JBCEWC010002880.1:0-32369 GCA_038996855.1 Solanum aculeatissimum | reverse complement strand
TTACATCTCTTAAAAACTAGAAATGTACAAGCTAAACACCCAACTAATTATACACCAGTTTAGCACCCAATATTAAATCAATTATATACCAGTTTAGCACTCAACATTAAATCACACATACATCTCTTAAAAATTAGTAATATACATGATAAACACCCAACATTAAACCAATTATATAACAATTTAGCACCCAACATTAAACCAATTATATATCAGTTAAACACCCAACATTAAACCACACATACATCTCTCTATAAACTAGAAATGTACAATACTAAACACCCAACTAATTATACACCAGTTTAGCACCTAACCTTAAACCAATTATATACCAGTTAAACACCTAACATTAAACCCATTAAATCAACTAAATACACATACATTTATTTTCCAACATTAAATAAAAATATATATCACTTAAATACGAAAAAATATATAAGCAGCTATTATAACGCAAAGAGTTTTTCAATTACAAATCGAAATATATATTGTTTAAACAAGGATCATCTCTTAACCAATTATATATCAGTTAAACACTCAACATTAAACTCATTAAATCGACAAAATACACATACATTTATTTTTCAACATTAAATAAAAATATGTATCACTTAAATACTAAAAAATATATAAGCAGTTATTATAATGCAAATAGTTTCTCAATTACAAATCGAAATATATATTGTTTAAACAAGGATCATCCCATAACAAAACACAAATCTTTAATCCATTAAGCTTCCCTAATTAAAACAAAAACCCAAATCATTCGAGGGGATGTCTACAACACGTCCTTCTATTATGCCCCACCTGACCACATGCGCTTCATGACACTTTTGCTCGCTTAGACTTATTTTTACCGAATGATTTTCACCATTCGAGAGGTGGCCTTCCAGGTTGTCTCTTAAAATCTGGTGGTAATAATTTTGGTTCCAGAAGTTCAGACGGTATATCCCAAGTACTTTCACATAGGAGAGGTTCAATAGGTATTGCATAAGCATCTTCAAAGTTCCTTTTGCTGTAATAATGAGAAGTGTAGTCCTCACCATGTAAACTTCTATACCTAATAGCAGTCATAGCATGCCCACATGGGATTTCGTCCTTCTGAAAACAACCGCAGCTACAATTTCTGGTCCGTAAACAAACAGTGAATCTCTCCGCCCCATCAGTTACTGCATGAAGGAATTGCGTTGATGCGCTTACCTATGAATTTGAACAAAACTCAACATACCTCAATATGATAGAAATTAAATATTTTTAAGTAGTGACGACTTATCATCATTCTATAAGATAACTCACGATTAGCTTCAAGAATTTCAGTTATTCCTTGATGCCCAGTGTAGATTCTCTCTTTAATGGAACATGCGTGCAACCCACAATATTTTTGGATCATGAACATAGCAAATTGATTAAGGCTTGATGCATTCAAAAACCAAGAATAATTTTCTGAAGTACACTTAACATAATAGTTGCATTAAAAAAAATCTTGAAATGTACTATACGATTTTATCCACAAATATTCCAGAAATATACACAAGAAACACACCATCAACTATTATCCAAAATTTATACCACAAAACTATACAATATGTATTTCACAGTTTTACCCATAATTATACCAAATATATACACTAAATTTTTTTAATTTTTTTTTAAAAAAAATTTATATGTTTTTTTTGGGTTTTTTTGGTAATTCTTTCTTTGGTGTTTTTTTTTTTTTGGGTGATGGATGAGGAAAGTTGTTGTTTACTGATCCATTATTGTTGTAATCGAAAACTTTCTATATATGTAGTCATGATTATGCGAAGTCCTTAATTTTTATATTGAATATATATCTCATTAATATCATCAATATATAAAAACCTATTATACACCAGTTTAACACCCAACAGTAAACCAATTATATATCGATTAAACACCCAACATTAAACTACACATAGATCTCTTAAATACTAGAAATATATAAACTAATTATATACCATTTAAATGCCCAACATTATACTATACAACATGTATTTGACAGTTTTACCCATAATTATACCAGATATATACACGAAAAAAATATTATTTTTAAAAAAAAAAATATGTCAGTCATACACCACAATTTACACCAGTCATACACACATAAAAATAAAAACTTACCATGGTTGGCTAGACCTGATCACTGTAAATCAAAATTTGTTAACAAATGCGTGGTGCTTAATCACATCTACCATCATCTACATCGTGCCCCCTTTCATTAGGTGTAATGTCAATCAAACATATCGAATCAGTGGTGTATAAATCTTGATACTCAGTACTGTCCGAAATCAAATTTCCCTCAACTACAGGCATACTTTCGACATCTTCTATTATCCTTTTTTTCAATGTTATACACAATGGGTACTTACTAAAAAAATCAGCACTCCCTCTTCTTTGGTCTAGATACACACGCACCCCCATGTCGTTGTGTATTGATAACGGTGGGCTACCATCTCTCACTAAATACTTAATTTCAATTTCTTCAATTGTTGTGTCTATTCCAATTCTACAGAAACAACTTCAATCAACCCATTATAGAGAGTGTTTGAATCATATAACACTCCCTCTAAATCATAATCAATATATCTACCTGCTTCAATAGCCATGAGAAACAAACTTTTAAATTCAAAAAATATCAGACTTACAAAAAAATATATCGAATACAAAAAAAACATCAGATTTATACACACATAATAGAACAAAATAGAACAAAAATATAACAAACTTTTACGGACCTGAAGAATCCCATTTGCCACCATGTTGTATCAAAATAGAACAAAAAATTGATTCCATCGAATTTTTAATAGAGTAAAATCTGATTTCCAGAACACAAATGGGAGATTTTTGCAATAGTGGTGAAAATATGGATGAAGATTTGTGTAATCAAACATTTGTATTTAATGTGGGTGCATTAATCAAAAATAGAAATGTGTGTAATCACTGATTATGCCACAATCAAAAAATAAAAAATTGTGTTATCATTAATATGGTCATTAGGATTTGCTTTATTTTTATATTTTTTTCCAGATTTTTTAAGCTTAAACGTTTTTACACTATTTTGTTAATTTTGAAAAAGTAAATTTTGTCATGACTTGAAATTTTAATTATATTGTCATTATTAATAATAACATAATTCTAGATTGTCATTTATTAAATTTTCTCTAATTTTATTTCGAGCTATGCACATCTAGACTCGACTTTTACATCGATCAATGAAATTTGTTATTAAGCATGTTAAGTAGTAATTACATTCATTGAGAGACATGTAGAAGTTAACCCTTTTTAATTTCTGGCTGTTAAGGACTTGGAGGGAATAACAGATCTTTTACTTTCTCTGCCCATTTAGCAATTTATAAAATATTTGTATGTGACCTGCAGCCTACTTACAGTAATTATCATTCTAAAGGACACTCCTTGCAAAAAGGTTAAGCAAATGTTGATTTGATCAGCTAAATTCGTTGCTTTTCAGTCAAATTTAATTCACTTATGAAAAAATAAATATTGATTAAAACTATACTTTAGGACTTGTCTAAATTCAAGATCTGCTAATTAAAATGAAATACTACCTTTCAAAGGGGTCAAGGTTATCATAATAACATTGACATGTTAGACAACTTTGCTCAAAGCATTCATTTTCAAGAAATTATACACACTCAATTATGTCTTATGTCGTTTACTGCCGACTCCTCCCCCTTCCAAGAAGGAAAGTGAAACAACAGAATGTAAATACTTGAGTTGGTTCAAATAAGTCTATATAGCTACTAATAGGTTTTCTGTGTCCAAGTCACCTAAATGTTTTGTTCTAGGAGTAATTAAATTAAAGTTTTGCTGCCTATTTGACAAATAGTCCATATATACAATCCAAATTAACTAAATTACAATCAATCATTTTGCACTTAGTGCGATTATCAAGTGAGAGTAAATGGCTTATATTACAGAATGCACGGTAGATTCTCAACTTATGCAGTATCGTGGCGCAAATGAAAGGGGTAGTTTAGATTATAGAAATTAATTATGACTGAATTTATATATTATTCTACATATTTGTTATGCAGTAGTGAGTACTCCTATCATCCCAATTTATATGACTTGACGGAGAGTTTAAGAAAGAAAGAATTTTTTTTGAAACTTGTGGAATAAAATGAGTCATAGATATTTATATAGTTAGAAATCATTTCATGGGTAAAATAGAGTTTTTAAAATTAAATTGTTACTAAATATAAAAATGTATAACTACTTTTTTAAATTGACTAAAAAGTATAGTAAGTTATATAAAGTGGAAGAGAGAGAGAGTAATTCATGTAATAATTATCCATGTCTTAAATATTAAATAAACATAGCTTTCCTCATAACTTAATTATACATATATTAATTATGTGTGTTTCTAAATTATCAAATCAAGCATCATATTAATTTTATATACATAAAAAATTTACTTTATTCATCTGCTTACCAAACATAGATTATACAAAAATTAATAATTACATAATATATTTCATATCCAACTACCACATGATTAAAGAATGATATAGTCTATTAATCCAAAGTATGTGATTGAGAAAAGAGGACTCTTGCTAATTAGTTCCCTGCAAACAACGATCTATTGCTTGTAATGGAAAGGAGACGAGAGAATTACATGAGAACAGAGAACTCCTTTCATTTTAATTTGGAAAAAGATAATAATATTTTCATAAAAAAATAGAAAGTTTTTTGCTATTTTAATAAGAATATATTTTCTACCATGCATTTTGTCAATAAGTTAGTTCGGAGGAAAAAATAAAAAAATCATATTCTATACCACAAATTTCTCAAAAAAAATAAGAAAAAAATTGAGTCTTACACTTTAAATTAAAGGTAAATAATTTTTATTTTTGTGATAGTAAATATGTTATGAGTAAAATTAAAATTTACTTTAAAATAGTATATTTTTTAGATGAGATAAAAAATAGAACAAAATGAATGAGTGCTTATGAACTTGTTAACGAGCAAGTGGGTGTGGGGTCCGGATCATCAGCAGCTGCAGGTCAACCACGGATTAGAAAAAAAGGTCATAAAATGAGAGGAAGTTAACAAAGACACAGACCAGAGACAAATTAAACCACTATAGTATTTCTTATCTACAGGTCCTTCACCACTCCTCATCATCTTCAACCCAAACTACAAACAAACCCTCCCTCTCTTTCTCTACTGCTTATTTTTCTCAAAATGACACAAAATCAAATCTTAAGAAAAGAAAAAGAGAAAAAGCTTTAAAACTAATGGAGTTGAGCAATAACAACACTGTTATACCCATTAACACAACTACTGGGAAAACCCCAGATGCTGAAACTGAACCACCTGCTCGAATAATCCAACACAATAAACCTTTCTCTATAAGTAATGGTGTCATCAAGCGCCATAAACATCACCAATATCCTGTGCCTGTCGTGGTAGTTTACAAAGAATGTCTGAAAAATCATGCTGCCACCATGAGCGGCCACGCCGTAGACGGCTGCGGAGAATTTATGCCATCCCTTAACGCCACCGCTACCGACCCCACCTCGCTAAAATGCGCCGCATGTGGCTGTCACCGAAATTTCCACCGCCGCGACCCGGAGGAACCATTTCCACCTCCGAACACCGCCGCAGCTCTGGAATACAAACCTCACCACCGACACCACCCTCCGCCGCCGAATCGTGGAAGTGGGGACCACAGCTGCCCTAATTCTCCATCTCCTCCACCGATCTCCTCCGCTTACTGCCCATCTGCTCCTCACATGCTCCTTGCACTGAGTTCCGGTTTGTCGGGTCGACCCGTTGAAAACAACAGCAACAACAATCACCTGCCTTTGAATTCCGCTCCCGTATCAAATTCAAATGTGAGAAAGCGATTCAGAACAAAATTCACGCAAAATCAGAAGGAAAGAATGCTTGAATTTGCTGAAAGAGTTGGATGGAGAATGCAGAAGCAAGACGAAGAGCTTATCAACAAACTCTGCCATGAAATTAATGTGGAGAAAGGGGTTTTAAAAGTATGGATGCACAATAACAAGAACAATTTTGGAAGGAAGGATTCAACTGTCGCCGCCAACAACAACATCAATGGTATCAATTTTGGTATTACTAGTAAAAATAATAATGACAAAGAGCAGAGTCACAACAATATCATTAGTATCGTTGCTACTAATGGGTCTTCTTCTTCGTGAACTTTTTAGAAAAAATAATATTGAATGTTGATAAGTACTATTATCTTTTTTTATATGCATTATTAATCTATATTCAAGTCAATGGGATTCGTTGAAATCTCTAAATTAGGCAATTTAGTTTGTTCTTTTTCTTAATTAATATTCCCTTCTACCCATTTTTCTTGCTGATCAGTTAACTTATTCCTTTCGCTTTCCTTCCTGGATTCTCCCCATTTCATTTTTATTTTTCCTATTTAGACTTCATATACTCATTTAAAAAAATTAGTTTTTTGCACGTATATCATGTAAGTTATACTTTCATGAACATCAAAATATAAAAAGCTAAGTAACTTAAATTTAAACTTAAAAATAAAAGAAAGAAAATTTAACTGTTTATGACATGTAACATAATTTTTTTTAGTCATAATTAAATTAGTGAAAAGTAATTAATAATATAAAAAATATAAAAATATATAAGTGTAAAGGGTGTGAAGATAATATTTTGAAGTAATTTTACTAATAACAATGAAATATTTAGATAATTGACATATTATTGTTCATAAAATTTAAAATTAAAGATATATAAATAAGAGAATAGTTTTTAAAAAAATACGAGTAAACAAAATAAATATATCTATTTATACTAATAAGAAGAACTCTTGATTATATTAAATCAAGTGATAAGTTAATAAAAAACAATATTGATAATCTTATAACATTAAATAATGAATAATCTAATAAAAAAAAATTAAAACATAGAAGGAATGGGGGTGGGGGTCTATTTCTTTGAGTAGCAAAATAATAGCTGGACTTTTATTAGATAATATGATTTAACACGACAGTAAAATTTAAAAAATTAAAAATAAATATTTTAATATTATCCGTGCATCACACGAATACGTATACTAGTAAAATAGTATTTGTTATTAGTTTTTCTATCTCTATGAGGTAATGGTAAGGTTTGTGTATATTTTTATCCTCTTCATACCCTACTTGTAGGATTTCACCAGGTAATTGTAAGGTTTGTATATATTTTTACCCTCTTCATATCCTACTTATAGGATTCCACTAGGTATGTTATTGTTATTAAACAAATACAATATTTATGTAAATAAATATTATTAATTTAATATAATAGTTTAATCTATTGTAAATCAAAAAATCAATTTTATTACTTATGATATAAATATGTTAATAGTTTTTAATACATAAAATACTAATTTGGAGTTGAATGGTCAGAAACTAAATAATTAATTGATTAAAGAACTGATGAAATCGATAAAATTAGATTTCGACACTCAAAACTCAAATTGACTTCAAAATTCAAAATTTTCAATTTTAAATCTTTTAAAACTCTTTCTTTCGCAAAACTTCAATTTATTATAAAATTTTAAAAATCTAAATTTTAAACTTATCCAAAAATGATTCAAAATAATTTTCAAAAAAGGCAAAATAGTAATTAAGTTAAAAATACCATAAATGACCAGGTCATTACACTGCGACCACTCCACCGCCAAAATGACAACCAACGACCCTCACAACTAAACACCTCCTTACCAGCGTCATCCCTCTCTTCCATCCTATCACCCTTTCTCCTCTCTTTCCTCACCTTCATCCCAAAACAAACGCACCCAAACAACCACCAGGCGCCCCTTACCTCTTTTCTCCCCGTCGCCGGACAGCGACCAAACAACCTCGAACCTTGTCTAAAAACTCTCAAACCTCGGTCAGCTCTCCATCGAAAAACCCTTCTTTCTCTCCTCTCCTTCCTCGCTTCTAGCCACCATGCAACCGGCAAGCGTACTTCGGTAGGTGAACTAATAACTCCGTTCAATCAACGACAATGAGGGCATCCAAGTTGAGAACAAAGGTCATTCAGTTGAAGGTTTAACTTTAATTGTTGGATCTGTATAGACCCTCTTCCTAGACTTCACTCACTTTCATCTTTCCACATCTATTGTTCTGTTGCCGCTTGATCGATTTCGTATTATCACTTCAATTATATTGAAATCTCATTTGTTTGTAAACATCTTAAGAATATGAATCCCCAACTTGTGAAATTGGGGATTTCTAACCTCTATACACTGTTAAGAATTGCCCGTAGTTGGAATGATTTCGACTAGCCTTAATTGGTTCAATTGGAATTAATCTAGTAATTAAGTTAAATTCTAATTGATTGATTTGGTTTCTGGAATATGAAAATTTTCAATACTTTTGCTAAGTCTTGGCCATTGTTATTTACTCGAGTCCTTCCCTTTGCTAAATATTGTCATCTTTGAGAAAATATGGATTTCACTTCTTTCTATACGTGAATTTGATTTATTTAATTATGTATGTAATAATGGTCGATTTCAATATAATAATTGACCTTCTTATTTTACCTTGATTTGTCCCTCGTTTGATTCCAAAACATATGCCGCCATTTTACTCGTAGCAAACTTTAAGAGCAATTGACATGATTTCTTTTCCTAAAATAGATTGACATTCCATTACTCAAGATGGATTTTAGCGTACTACTTGATTCTATTGCCTTATTTGATTTAGATTGATCTTTTACTTGCTCTATTATGGTAAATAAATTATTTGATTGACTGTGTACAATAAGAAAATGATACCCTTTGATTTATTATTTTATTAGTATTTTATTCCTTCAATCATGATAATGGTAAAATAGTGATTGATTTGCTTCCCTTTTTTTATGGATAATTTTCATCACTATAAATAGGACATCCCTTCTTCTTCCTCGGACACCTCTTTTTTTTACAGTTCGATGCAACTAAAAAGAAAAGGAAGATACAGACATCTTCCATGCACCTCTCAAAATATCATATATTACTCTTACTTGATATGTTTTGGCATATTAATTTTGGCCCACTTTTGAATACTGCCTTGTTATTGCTGGTTCGCTTTGATCTTTATACCCTCACGACACCAGCACTACTCGGAATTCTGAGATTATTGTGATCTTGATATTTCGGGGATTGGATTTTACCAAATTGCCGTTCGAATTCTTGTGATATCATCGATTTTTGAATTCCTTCTCGTTAATTGTATCACTTTAACTTTTGTGATTATATACTTATCATTATTATGTTCATCTCATGTTTCTTCTAGTATTTTTTAGATGGAATTCGAAGTGAGAGTAGTTACGTCTTTTTTCTTTATATTATTTATTTCTAGTATTATTTTCGATTTGTAATTTTATTATAAACACCATACAATAATAAAATTGGAGAACGAGGGGAAGGGATATCTATGTGCTACTTATTTTCTGTTTATTTATTTTTATGCGTGACTAATTTGGATTTTTTTTTCCACTTTTAGATCACCTTGTTAACTTTGACATATGTTTAAAAATTACATATAAAATTGTTTAAGATTGTTTTAAGTATACTAAGTTTTCTTTTAGAATTTGTGCTGTACGATTTAGTCATAATGTTTTTTTAATATATTAGTCAAAATTGGATTTAGATTTAACAAATATTTAAATTTTCATATAGAAATCATGCATATAGAATTTTATGTATCATTTAACATATTCACGTTTATAAGATTTTTTTTCCAATTTTTTAACATATCACATATGTTTGAAAATAATATATGCACAAGATTTTTCAAAATTATCATAACTTGAAAATGTGTTCATAAAATTTGAATATTTTTGCATATTATGATTTAGAAGAACTTGTATATAAAATCTCAAATAATTTATCATACCTATATTTATCAATGAATTGTTATTTCCATTAACTTTTTTCTTAAAAATGATGCCTAAGAGATTTTTATTAACATATTTTTATAAAAGGTCAAGTAATATGACTTAGTCTTTTAATCAAGTGTTTCATTTAGAAATCATGTTTGGGACTAAATATTTTTGGCAGATTTTTAGATAGTCAAGAATTTTTAAATAATTTAAGTTTTTTTTAGTTATATCATTTATGTATTGTTTTAAATTGTTAATTTGCATATTCATATTTTTCCACAATCTTGCACTTTTTATATGTATTTTCGAGCATGCTAGCTAGTTAGAGGCATATATGATACTTTATGAGCTAAATGCTTATTTTTTGTGTTTTTGTTGTGACGACGAGTCTAATAGGATCCCTACATTCTTTTCTAGTCTTGAACCTCCAAAAATAGAAGTCAATGTCTCTTACGATAGGCACACTCTAGGAGCGATAGTACTTTTTATTTCTTTTAGATCGCTCTTATGTTAATAATAAATTAACTTAGGAGGGGTAGGGGTAAATAGGACCCTCGGAAAAGATGATCTAAAACTCGAGCTTTATTAGGACGAAATTTTGATTTTCTTCTTAAATAAGTCATGCGAGCTAAAATTGACAAAATTCAATTTTGTCTTCCGAAAATGAAAGTCAAGTAACTGATCCGAGTGGTAACAAAATGTCTAGTTTAATATGCCTTCTCTTTTTGTTTATTTTTAATGTTTCGGGTAGTTAAATTTATATTATGTTTTTTTTTTTATTCAGATTCCTTTATGTTATCACTTAGGTATTTTAGGATAATTTTCTTAATAAGAGACCTTATTTGTTAATTCCCACATAAAATGTAAGATACGGTCGGGACCCATATTTTTCGTATTTGCGGACCTCGAAGGGTGCCTAACACCTTCCCTTCGAGGTAACTTGAACCTTTACCCGATCTCTGATTGACTTGACCCTTAGACTTAGTTTTATGTTTAGAATGGTGTCCTAATGCACCTTAATCTCATTAGGTGGCGACTTTTCAAATTTCAAATCCCAAAAGAGTCTTGTCGTGACGTTGTCCAAGTTCTCGCCTTTTCGTGAGAAAAAATTGGGGCTCGTCAACTATAAAGTTTGGGAGAGAGTGGTGGAGGTGAGGGTGAGAAGAAGAGTGTCTATTACAGAGAATCAGTTCGAATTTATGTCGGGGCAATCAACTCCTGAAGCAATTTATCTTGTTCGGAGACTTGTGGAAAAGTATAGAAAAAGAAAGAGGGACCTTTATATGGTATTCATTGATCTTGAGAAGGCCTACAACTGAGTTCCAAGGGATGTCTTATGGAGGTGTCTAGAGGCAAAAGTTGTTCCTATGGTGTATATTAGGGTGATAAAGGACATGATTGATGGAGCCAAAACTCGAGTAAGGATGGTGGGAGGAGACTTGGAGTATTTTCCTGTTGAGATGGGACTTCACCAAGGACCTGTGCTAAGCCTTTTTTTTGCCTTAGTGATGGATGAGCTGACACGACCTATTTAGGAGGAGGTTCCATGGTGTATGCTATTTGTGGATGATATAGTATTGATTGATGAGACTCGAGATAAAGTTAATGATAGGTTGGAGGTTTGGAGACATACTTTGGAATCCAAAGGGTTCAAATTGAGTAGGATTAAAACAAAATACTTGAAATGCAAATTCAGTGTTATGAGGGATGAACTGGACATTAAAGTGAGGTTTTTCGCTCAATCTATTCCCACTAGAGAAAGCTTTAAATATCTTGGGTCCATCATCCAGGGTAGTGGTGATATCGATGATGACATCACACATCGTATTGGAGCAACATGGATGAAGTGGCGGTTTGCCTCTGGAGCATTGTGTGATAAAAAAAATATCACCCAAACTTAAAGATAAGTTTTACAGAATGGTGGTTAGAATATCTTTGTTATATGGGATGGATGTTGGCCAGTAAAAACTCAAATGTTTAGAAGATGCAGGTTGTAAAGATGAGGATGTTGAGATGAATGTGTGGACATATCAGGGGTGATAAGATTAGGAATGATATCATTTGGGAGAAGTTAGGGGTAGCCTTTATGGGAGACAAGATGAGGGAAGCAAGACTACGATTGTCTGGGCATGTGCAGAGAAGAAGTGTCGACGCTCTTGTTAGGAGGTGTGAGAGGTTGGATTTAGGGGTTATGTGGAAGGATAGAGATAGACCGAAAAAGTATTAGGGTGGGGAATGATTAGACAGGATATGACACAACTTCATATCACCAAGGACATGACCTTAGATAGAAAAGAATGGAGGTCGCGTATTAGGGTAGAATGTTAGGCTAGTAGGGGTAGGATGATGTTTGGCCTTGTGATATAGTAGGTTAGTAGAATTAGTCATGTTTTTTATATATTGTGTTGTTATTGTCCGTCTTTCATTTTATTACTTTTATTGTATTTATATATTATCATTTGCTTTCCACTTTAGTCATTTTTTTCTTATCCAGTATCTTTTGTTTTTAAGGCTGATATTTTTGAGACGCGGGTCTTTCAAAATTAACCTCTCTATCTCTACGAGCTAGTGGTAAGGTTTGCATACATTTTATCTTCTTCAGACCCCACTTGTGAAATTTCACTGGGTATGTTATTGTTGTTGAGTTGACCAGTTCTGTGAATTTCACACCAGACAAATGTGTGGGGGAAAAAACACAGAATTTTTACCCATTAAAGCTTAAAAATTGCCTGAAATTCCAAACGTAATTTTCCAATTTGTTTCCCCAATTTTTTTTCATATTTTTGTTTCCAGAAGTTGCAAACTTTTAAAGTTTTTTTTTTCTTTTTAAGTATGTTATTTTATTTTGTTTATTAAACAATTTTTTACATAATTTTTATTTTTTCCAATTTTCTTTGTTTTTGTTTTTTCAAAAGTTGCAGATTATTTTTCAGATTGGGTGTAAAACTAAGTTGCATTTTTAAGAATATTATTTTATTTATGAAATAGATTTTAAAATAAATTTCCTTCTTTTAAAATCGAAAGGCCACATGGAATCAGTTAGTTCATTGTTTAGTCATGTATTAAGTATATTACACTCTCTTTATTTTTTATGCTAATTGTCGGAATAACATTTGATAGGATATTTACGAAATAGATTTGAGTGTTCAAGTGAAACATGTTTTAATTGTGATATATAATTGAAAAAACTTATTAAATTTTGGTGTCTTCGTATGTGTTCAGCCAAATGAGAATGACAAATTATTTCTTCCATTTTTATACGACACAATTGTTTTTAATCAATTTTAAAAATCAAAGATAATTTTTATATATAAAACTAATAATTTTATTCAAAAAATTTATCATTAAATCATACTTACATTTTTATTTTAAAAAAATACAAATTATGTCAATTCAAAATGTCTCACGCCAATGGGAAGGAAGGGAGTAAAAATTAATGAACGTACTTGTGTAGCAATTAAAATATTCTCTTACAAATGATTGATCATTACGTATTTAAAAGTTGTTGCATTACTATTTGCTTTTTACATGTACACTTTATGATAAGAGGGATACATTATAAATATGTTGCCTTGACTCGTGGGCAATAACCAGAATAACATATTGTTAAAAAATAATTCCAACAAAAGGGAAAATAATAAAAATAGACCTTTTGCTCTTTTACTTCTTTGGAAAGTGAAACAAAACCTTACTTGTAATATTGAGATCCAAGCTTAATTTTCATGAAAGTTCATTACTTTTTCTACCATCACCTACCATTCACATCACCCACTTTTTTTTTTTGTATAAAAAAAGAAATTTTTTAAAATTAATTATTGTAAAGCATAAGCAATATAGAACAAGAAATATGAAGAGTAAAAGTGTAGATATCATCTTATTCAAATGTCTTAAAGTATCCATTACAATGATGAATGATAACCTTATTTATACGTTGAAAAATCACTACAAAAGTCACCATATTAAATGTCATACTCAATAGATACATTCTTCTCCAAAATGGTTCATAGAACCTAGGGAATATGTATACATGAATGTAAGTAGTTCACACATTAATTAAATGTACAATCCACTCATTCATATAAAACTCCCCCTTGAATGTCCATAGATAATGTGCCTTGTTAAAACCTTGTTAGAAAAAATGTAATGAGAAAAAGTCTAGTGAAGAAAAAAGAATAAACATATTTTGCAATACGTCTTAAGTGTTGCCTCAATAAAAACGTTACCAGAAAAATTCAATAGGACAAAATCTTGGTTAAGAAAAAGAATACGACATATATTATACTCCCCCCGATGAAAGTTTCATTTGATGTCTCGGAATACAACGCATTCCAATTTTATACCTGAACTTCTCAAATGTTGAATTGGCAATGCCTTAGTGAATAAATCGGCAAGATTATCACTTGAAAGGACCTGTTGAACTTCTATCTTGTTAGTGCTAATTATTTGTAAATTTTGATGATGACTGTTTGCAGGTTTCAAAAAGAAAAACAGATCCCTTAGCCAAATCTCTATAGCAGGGACAGTCATTCAAGGAGAAAAGATCTATGCAGGATCCAAGAATAAATCCTACAAAAGCTCAAAACAAGGAAAAAATTGAAGACATGAGAGAATCATGGGTCAGAAAATTTTGCACATCAATCAAGAGTGATCTAAGGAAGAAATCAAATCAATCACAAATTATTTAAGGGTACCAGATCAATCAACCTGGAAGAAAATCAATCACATTTAAGGAAGAAGAAAATCAGATCAACCTGGAAACAAATCTGAAAAGCAAATCAATCGCCTCTAAACTCAATCAAGGAAGTTACTCGCAAATCAAGCCTTAACCTTATTCTTGGAAATAGGAATCGTCATTACCTATTTCCAAGGATCAAATATCTTGGGATGCCATCTCTTTATATTTAAAAAGGAGGCACTTGGATAGCTTGACTCATATAAGCTTACAACACTCAGCTCATTCTTCAAGCTCTTCATCTTTAAGAAATATTATAATTTCATTTTGATTTACTGTGTAAGAAAAAAATGAGAGAGAAAAGAAGAAGTGAAATTGAAAAGAACGGATTGTATCAAAAAGAAAGAAAAAAGAAAAGGAGAGTGATTTTAGTTTTTAATTTCAATCTTTGTAATCATCTTTATAAAGGCTTGAAGAGACATCTCTTACAACCCAAGGGGACTGGACGTAAGATCCACATTGGATCCCAACCAGTATAAAAATATTTGATATCAAATTTTCTATTATGTTTTTAATTTTTGCATTTCAATTCTTAAAGTTTCTAGTCAATTGTCTTACAAATAAGTTGACTATCTAGCAACAGTCCTACACCAGCAGAGAAAATTCAATTCACCTCCCCCCTCCCCCTCCCGCTCCCTCTTGCACTTTTAATTGGTATCAGAGTTTGATCTCACAATACTCTTTGTCTAACCACAAGTGAGAAAATATCATGGCAAATCAACATCAAACCCTTGGAGCACTATTTCAAGAGAAAACCTCTCAGACCAAACCTCTCTACATCAATGGGAAACATTTCTCTCATTGGAAGATAAGAATGAAAACATTCATAAAATCTTATGACGTCAAAGTCTGGAGAGTCATCAAACTTGGTGACATCCCTATTCCTATGGCTAAACCTACAACTAAAGGTCAATCAAGTTCTAAAGGAAGTCAAACTCCGGCCATACCAAGTCTGAAAAACTACACAAATGAACAAATGGAAGTCATTCAGATTAACTCTAGGGCAAAGAATGTTCTCTACAATGCTATCAACGGAGAAGAATATGAAAAGATCTCTAGTTATGAAACTACCAAGGAAATGTGGAACAAGCTGGAAGTCACATATAAAGGAACTGAAAAAGTCAAGGAAACTATTGTCAGTATCCTAGTTTATGAATATGAGCTATTCCAAATGAAAGACGATGAATCGGTTGAAAACATGTTTGCTCGTCTTAGCAAGATTACTGGTGAGCTCAAAGTTGTAGGAAAGGAATATTCCCCCCATTGAACACATTAAAAGAATCCTCAGGAGTCTGCTTCCTCAATGGCATGCCAAAGTAGTTGCCCTTGAAAGCATGGATCTCAGGAGCCTCACTTATGATGAAGTCAGGGGTGATCTGATTGCATTCGAGAAGATTCACCTCAACAAAAAAGGAAAAGAGGAAGAAAAGAAAAAATCGATTGCCTTCAAAGCCTTTGATGAAAATCAAGAAGCTGATGAAGATCTGAATGAAGATGAAATTGCATTGAACACAAAATCAGTAATGAAAATCTTCAGGTGCAATAGAAACCAACGAAGAGGTAAGCAAAACTTTTCAAAAAATAAATAAATTACTAACTTCAACCAAAATGATGGTAGGTGCTACGACTGTGAAAAATTTAGACACATTACAAGTGAATGTCCTGAAGCAAAAAGAAGATACTTTCAAGGACAAAACAAGAACAAAGCCTTCAGCAGCTGGAATGATAAAGACACTTCTGAATACGTTCAAGAAGAATCTGAAAATGTGTGCTTTATGAAAATGGGAGAAACCAGTCAGGTAAAGAATGATTTTTGCAACAATTGTTTAGAGTTGAGATCTCTTCTAGATCGATCCATTACAGACTTAAAGAAATCTTTTGAGAACATTAGATCTATTCAAGATGAAAAAAATGCCTTAGCAATAAAATTTGAAGTTTGCGATGTTGAGAGAGATCTTCTTGACAAAGAAAATTCTGATCTTAAAAATCTCTTGAAAATTGCTCAAAGATGTTTTAGCCCTAACAGACAATATAAGTCGATTAATTCTCAAAATGGTTCTCTTAGTCCCTCTAGCTCGAACAAATCTAGTAAAATCTCCTGTCATTACTGTAGAAAATCTGAGCACACCTACTCCAACTGCAGATTTCGTCACTCAACTCCCTCTAACATGGTCTGAAAAATTAAGGACACTGCTAACAAAAAAGGATCTAAAGACACTTGGGTACCTAAAACTCAGAATTGATATTGTTTTATAGGAACATTGCACTAAAGCTAAAGGGAAATAGTATCTAGACAGTGTGTATTCAAATCACATGACTGGCAACAAATACTTGTTCAAATCCATTGCAAACTATAGATGCGGAAAAATTCACTTTGGAGACAATTCCACAGGAACTGTCATTGGTATTGGCACTATCTCTTTTAATGACTCATATGACATTACAAATGTTTATCTTGTGAAGGAATTGAAGTACAATTTGTTAAGCATTAGTCAATTATGTGACTCCGACCTGGAAGTAAGATTTAGAAAATATGGATGCATCATTGAAGACACATCTGGAAAAAAAATTCTTCTAGAAAGCAGAGACAAAAATGTGTATATACTTGACTCAGTGAAAGGATCAAATGAACATGTATGCCTTGTATCCATATATGAAGATCCATGGATCTGGCATAAGAAACTAGGACATGCGAGCAAGAGTCTCATTGAGAAGCTTGCTCGTCTTGATCTTGCCATCGTCCTACCAAAGTTGAACTACACTAAAGATCACATATGTGATGCATGTCAACTAGGTAAGCAAATAAAAATTTTCTTTCTAACTAAAGACATTGTTTCCACTACAAAACCTCTACAACTTCTTTATATGGACCGTTTTGGTCCAACCAGAACGACAAGCAATGGAGGAAAAAGGTAC
Source organism: Solanum aculeatissimum (assembly GCA_038996855.1). Lineage (NCBI taxonomy): Eukaryota > Viridiplantae > Streptophyta > Magnoliopsida > Solanales > Solanaceae > Solanum > Solanum aculeatissimum. Next base: position 14,836 of record JBCEWC010002880.1, on the reverse strand, counting down.
ACATTTGTTATTGTTGATGACTTCTCCCGTTTCACCTGGGTAATGTTTCTTGCTAACAAAGATGATACCTTAAAACATTTTGAGTTCTTTTGTAAGAAAGTTCAAAGGGAAAAAGGTTACTACATCACCTCGATTAGAAGTGATCACGGAGGAGAATTTGAAAGCAAAACATTTAAAAACTTCTGCAATGAGAAAGACTATGAACACAACTTCTCAACTTCCCAAAATCCCTAACAAAATAAAGTTGTTGAACGAAAGAATCGGACTTTACAAGACATGGTCAGAACCATGATATGCGAGCACATTCTCCCTCATCATTTTTTGGCTAAATATGTAAGTACTGCATGTCACATTCTCAACAGATGCCTCATTAAACCCATTATGAAGAAAACTCCATATGAACTATGGAATGGTAAGAAACCAAATATTAGTTATTTTTTATCCCTTTGATTGCAAGTGTTTTATCCACAATAATTGTAAGGATAATTTAAGTAAATTTGATCCCCGCAGTGATGAAGGTATTTTTTTTGGATACTCCAACTCTAGTAGATCTTACAAAGTTTTTAATAAGCATACATCTTCTATAGAAGAATCCATCTATATTGTTTTTGAACAATCTAACCTATCCTCTGAGAAAAAGTACAACTCTAATGATGAAGAAATCATTAATTCCCAAAGTGCAGTTATCTCCTCTAAAGAAGTTCTAGAGAAAGATCAGTTAACTGATGATAACAATAGTCAGCTAATAACAGAAATAGTTCCAAATGAATGGAGAAGTGAACCAGATTACCCAAAGAAATTCATCATTGGAAATGCAAGAGATGGAATGAGAACTAAAGCCTCAAGTAAGAAAAGTTCTAACGTTGCTCTCATCTCCCAACTGGAGCCAAAAAGATTGAAGAAGCACTGAAAGACAATGAATGAGTCAATGCCATGAAAGAAGAACTTGATCAATTTGAGAAAAATCAAGTCTAGACTCTAGTTCACAAACCTGAAAACACTTCCATCATTGGAACTAAATGGGTTTTCAGAAATAAGTTGAATGAAGATGGAAAAGTAATCAAAAATAAAGCCAGATTAGTAGCCCAAGGATACTCACAATAGGATGGAGTCGACTACGATGAGAGCTTCACCCCTATCGAAAGGTTAGAATCTATTCATATTCTCTTAGCTTATGTTGTTTTCAAAGGCTTTAAATTATTTCAAATGGATGTTAAAAGTACTTTTCTAAATGATTTTATTGAAGAAGAGGTTTTCGTGAAACAACCTCCTGGTTTTGAACATCTTAAGTTCCCTTATCATGTTTTCAAACTGTCTAAAGTTCTTTATGGACTCAAACAAGCTCTTAGAGCTTGGTATGATCGCTTGAGAAATTTTTTGCTAAATCATGACTTTTCTCGAGGTAGCATTGACACCACCCTGTTCATCAAGAAATCTATCTCTGACAATATTATTATTCAAATTTATGTTGATGATATTAATTTTGGAAGTAGTAACGACGATATGTGCAAGGAATTCACTAATCTCATGCAAAGCGAGTTCGAAATGAGTTTGATAGGTGAGTTAACCTTTTTTCTGAGATTATAAATTTTTCAATCTGATCAATACATCTTCATCTATCAAAGTAAGTATGCTAAGGAATTAATTTAGAAGTTTGGAATGGAAAGTGCTAAGTCCATCAGCACGCCAATGAGTTCATCCTGCAACTTAGATCTTGATCCAAATGGTAAAAGTATTGATGAATCCAAATATAGAGGTATGATTGGTTCATTACTCTACCTTAATACAAGTAGACCGGATATTATGTTCAGTGTTTGTAAATGTGCAAGATTTTAGACTGCTCCTAAAAAGTCTCACCTCACTGCAGTGAAAAGAATTATTCGGTACCTAGTGGGAACTACCTCATTTGGACTATAGTATAAAAAATTCCCTGCATTTGATCTTTATGGTTTTTCAGATGCAGATTATGCAGGTGATAAAGTAGATCACAAAAGTACCAGCGGATCTTGTCAATTTCTTGGTGAATCACTCATCTCATGGAATAGCAAGAAATAAAATTGTGTATCCATCTCCACAACTGATGCTGAATACGTAGCGATTGATTTGTGTTGTACTCAAATTCTATGGATGATTCATTAATTAAATGATTATGACATTAAATGATTATGACATTATTGCTAAACCTGGAAAAATTTATTGTGATAACTCTAGTGCTATTTGTTTGTCAAAAACTCTTGTGCATCATTCTAGGGCTAAGCATATTGATATCAAACATCATTTTATCACAGATCATGTTTTAAGTGGAAATATTGAAATTAATTTTATTAACACTGAAACTCAATTGGTAGATATTTTTACAAAACCCTTGTCTAAAGAAAGATTTTGCTATCTCAAAAATTCCTTAAATATCATCTCCAAAATTATTTTAATTTTGGTCATTATTATGTTTATGTATTAATTGATTTATTTTCCTTATTCTCTTCCTTATTGAATACTTTAATTATGGCTACCCTTTTGACGGCTGATTGCTTGTCCATCTCCTCGAGGGTGTAACCTTTTCTCTTCAACTTCTGCACCCTGTCGCTTCAGTCACTCCATTTCATGTCCTTTTCTTTTCATCTTCCCTTTCCCTTGATTAAAACCTTAAAAATCCTTCTCCTTCCTCACCAAGCAACCCCTTCATCATGCCTCTTCGAAAAAGCATAAGGAACAAAAGAAAGGGTGTCTCCTTCTCCCTAGTACCTGTGGACTCTGTAAACTCCTTTTCTCCATCTTCTCCTACATCTTATGACTCTCCCCTTTCTTCTCTCAAACACTCTGCTCTGTCCCCTCTTCCCGTTGACTCAAAGAAAAAATATAAGTTTGACATTGAGAGCACGTTTGACTCAAATGCTGATTTTTGGAACTCCTCCAATGAGCTAATCTCTTAAATCCAAAACCATTGTGCATGGGTGTGTCGTGTACTTGGACCTTCTTCTGACCATCCATTGCAACATCAAGGAATTTTTTTAGTATCAAGGATGGGAAAATATCTTCTCTTCTTCACCCAAAGTGGTATATGAACCCCTGGTAAGATTGTTTTATGCAAATCTACATTCTTCTGCTCCTGGTAAAATTGAAACCCTTGTTTTGGGAAAAAGAATCTTTCTTGACTCTGAGATATTCGATGAAATCTTTGGAACCCATTGCTTTAGATTCTCATCTCCTATAAAGAATTCTTGGCCCTCCGATTTTGATGTCTCTTTTGAAGAAGCCAAAAGGGCTCTTATTTCAAATTCCTCTGAGTCCTGTCCTTCTAACCTAGGTCCTAAGGATGTGTCCTTTGAGGCTAGGGTTCTTGCGCATATCGTAGCCACCACCGTGATTCCATGTGCTAGGTCCCTATTTACCCTTTCTGTAAGAGACACCTTCTTCACTTACTGTCTCCTCTAGAAGAAAATATTCAGACTCTCCCATTACATTCTCCATCATATGTCTGAATCTCCTACTGACGCGCAAAGCCTCCCTTAAGATTTGATTATCTCCCAGATTCTTGAAGTAAAAAATGTGTGCCTCTTTGATATACCTCCTCTCCATGTTAAGCAGTGTTACAATTCTAGGGCCTTCAACAACATGGGTTATTCTCTCTCTAATGACACTTGGTTGCTCAAATCTGACCCTTCCTCCAGGTGTATTCCAGATTCCCTTGGTGAAAACTCTCCTGCAAAACCCACTCCCTCTTCCCTTCCTGACTCCAAGATTATTGAAGATTTGATTACCAAAATCTCCAGCATGGATGCCAAGTTTGAGAATCTACAAGATATTTTGATGTCATCTCACTATAAAGTTGATACTATCTCTGAGACTCTAGAAAAGATCAAAGCCATTACAAAGGAAACTGGCACTGACATTGGGAAAATCCGGCTACAACTGATTCAAATCGTCAAGGAGGCGATAAGGTTACTTAGAAGATTTAAAATAACTCTGATGCCATGGCTGCAACTCTGATCAACCTCTTTGAAAACTTGAAGATTGTGACCATCAACACCATTTCCTACTTTTTGCACCCCCGTGGCTAACATCTTTTTATGTATGAACTATTTTAAGGCCAAAACCTCTTCTTTTGCTTGCCTGCACTGCTATAAATGCCAAAGGGGGAGAGAAAACTAGCAGTATACAACATATAGTATTGCACTCAGGGGGAGCAATATCACACATTCAGGGGGAGCACCAGTCGACTATTGAACAGGGAAGTTGATTGCATTTAACTATTATTGTCATCATAAAAAAAAGGGGAGATTGTTAGTACTAATTGTCTATAAATTTTGATGAAAATTGTTTGTAGATTTCCAAAAGGAAATTTGATCCCTTGGCCGAATCTCTATAGAAGGGATAATTATTCAAGGAGAAAAGAACTATGCAGGATCCAAGAATGAATCTTGGAAAAGCTCAAAACAGGGAAGAAATCGAAGACATGAGAGAATCATGGGTCAAAAAATTTCACACATCGATCAAGAGTGATCTAAGGAAGAAATCAGATCTATCACAAATTATTTAAGAGTACCAGATCAATCAACCTGGAAGCAAATCTTGAAAGCAAATTAATCACATTTAAGGAAGAAGAAAATCAGATCAACCTGGAAGCAAATCTGAAAAGCAAACCAAACGCCTCTAAACTCAATCAAGGAAGATACTCACAAATCAAGATTTAACCTTATTCTTGGAAATAGGAATCCTCATTACCTATTTCTAAGGATCAAATCCTTTGGGATGTCATCTCTTCAGATTTAAAAAGGAGGCACTTGGATAGCTCGACTCATACAAGCCTACAACACTCAACTCATTCTTCAAGCTCTTCATCTTTAAGAAATATTGTAATTTTATTTTCATTTACTGTGTAAGAAAAAAAGAAGAGAGAAAAGAATAAGTGAAATTAAAAAGAAAGGATTGTATCAAAAAGAAAAAAAAGGAGTGTGATTTTAGTTTTTAGTTTTAATCTTTGTAATCATCTTTATAAATGCTTGAAGTGACATCTCTTGCAACCCAAGGGGACTGGACGTAAGATCCACATTAGATCCCAACCAGTATAAAAATATCTGGTGTCGAATTTTATATTAAGCTTTTAATTTCTGCATTTCAGTTCTTAAAGTTTCTAGTCAACTGTCTTACAAACAAGTCGACTATCTAGCTACAGTCCTACACCAGCGGAGGAAATTCAATTCACCCCCCCCCCCCATTCTTGCACTTTCATATCTGACCATTTTATTAAAGTTTATGTGTGAAAAAGAATTTTCATGAAATATGGTTTGTTTGATCTCCTTTGATATATTCTCCCTTCAATTGAGTTATACATGTAATAACTTGTGGACTTGGAGGATTTTGAAGGCTTCAACTTGCAGACTTAGAAGATTTGAAGGCTTCAACTTGCAGATTTAAAAGATTTAAAGACTCCAATCTACAGACTTAGAGGATTTGAAGACTTCAAGTATACTATTGAGAAAGACCATATTTCATAGGGTTTTGTCCCCCATCGAGTCACCACCATTTGGTATAAGTCCAAAGTTTGATGAAAGGTACTTATAACTTTAACTTTCATGTAAGAGATCAAGTGGGGACATGTGGTTTTTTGACACTCATGCAACTGAACTTAGAGCATAATTCTAAGCGCCTACATACCTCAGTTAAGAGGATCAAGTCACAACGTAGTTCTGGAAGAGTGAGTGTTTTTTATTTTATTTTTTTTGGGTGTGACGTACACTGTTTATACTCTTGCAGGCCAGGAGTAACATGCAGTTTATGCTCATACATTAAGGAGCGTTGAGATATACATAGACTCTTCAAAGTCATTTTCAAATGCAGACTTGTCCCCACTTTGAGATTCTTCTATATCTTCATCTTCGTGAGATCTATAGACAAAAGATTGATGATCTCTTCTTATAGTCATGTTTGGTTCCATGCCATGTGCATGAGTTGCCAACTCTTCAAATGTATTAGGCTTTAATCCTTGCAAGATGTAGTGAAGATCCCATTTCATGCCTTGGATTCACATTTCAATGCTAGAAGTTTCACTAAGGCGATCTTTGCAGTTGAGGCTCAAATTTCTTCAACGATTGATAAACTCAATAGCTAGCTCATCTTCACGTTGGTGAGTCTTTGTAAGTTCGACCATACTAACAACACGTTTTTTTCTATAGAAGCGATTGAGGAACTCTTGCTCTAACTGTTCCCAACAATCTATAGAACTAGGCTCAAGATTAGTGTACCAGTCAAATGTGTTCCCCTTTAAGGAGCGGACGAACTGCTTGACAAGATAGTCTCCATAAGTCCCAGCATTGTTACATGTCTCTACAAAGTGTGCAACATGTTGCCTTGGATTTCCTTTTCTCTCGAACTGTTGAAATTTTGGAGGTTGATAATTAGCAGGCACATGCTTGGTCAACTTATCGATGCGAGAGTCTTGGTATTGCACATGTTTGGTCAATCCTTCAATCATCTTTGCCAGATTTGAGAGTTGTTCCTCCATAAATGAAACATTAGTTGTCATCGCTTACATAACTGTTGGAGGCATTAGAGAGAAGCATGGATTTTTTCAAAAGTTGACCTTCAGAGGGCTCATATTACGCGTTGCATATGGAGAAGATTCATTAGATGATTCACGATCTTTCTTAGCGGCAGAGTTCTTGGCACCAAAGACTTCGAGTAGAGCCAAAGTTTGCTTGATCCTCTCAGCAACACTACTTCCTTCTTCTGAAGAATTTTTAGAGGCCCTCGCTCCCTTTAGGGTTGAAGATAAAAAATCAGGAGTTGGTGCGGACGACACCGTTAGTGTTTGTTGTCCTAGCATAGTGGCTTTTCTCCTTGTACCAGTTCCAACACTTTCAAAAGTAACACCCAAGATTCCTTCTACTTCAGCAAAGAACTTGGAATCAGCAGCCTTGGAGTAAGTTGATTGGAAGTTGATCTGAAAGGAGATGAAAGTTCAAAGGAAAATGGTTCCAGCCCCGGTGACATTGTCGATCATAATCATAGATACATGGTCCATGTGCGGCCTCCATGGGTTCTGAATGAGGCAGACAACCATATATGATTAGCGGATGTGTATTCTAGGATAGACATGCATCACGATTGTTTGACATTGCATTGCATGATATAAATCTCATGGCATTCACTTTATCTCATATTATATTTGGTTGATGTTGTTGTATGTTGTATACTTATCTTATCCCTGATTTGAGTAAGTGTTGGATCTACTTGTGTACTTATTTATTGAGATATCATGTCAAATGATAAGTTTATATATATTACTGTGGTCTCTATATTCTATTGTGGTCGGACTTTTATGAGTACAGGTTTGTAGTTCGGCGGATTGTGGTTGGAATTTAAGGAGTTACTTGTGTTCTTCATTGCTTTACTTTAGGTTAGTTTCATTTTGCTGAGTACCTTGTTGTTTGGTTCTCGCCCACTTGCTATATTTTTGTAGGTTGCAAGCCTGGTCATCTTGCTAGATTTCTCTCTTTTGGATTTGAGCTTATGGATTTCTTTGAGGTAGCTTCTTATGTCTTCAGCAGGCCTTTAAGAATTTCATCCTATGTTTTGTTCTATTTGAGTACTACACATTTATGACTTGTATTTATTTTGAGTATTCTATATTTAGAGGCTTGTATATGTGACACAAGTTCTTGGGATAGTTGTATTGTGCTTTCTCTCATTTATTTATATTATTAGACTATTATCTTCTATTTTTGTGATTATTGATAAGTTGTTGGTTTTTGGGTTGACTTGCCTTGGTGGGATAGGTGAGTGTCATCACACTCAGATTTTGGATCGTGATAACTTGGTATCAAAGCCCTAGGCTCGTAGGTCTCATATGTGTATAAGCCAAGTCGTGTAGAGTCTTAAGGATTGGTGCGAAAACATCCATTACTTATCCTTGAGAGGCTACAGAGACTGATAGGAAAAATTCCCTTGTGTTTCATTCTAATTCATTCATGCGTGGTTTTGTTTAAGGGTTGAATATTCATGTGTCCTTTGATAGATGGAAAGGACTAGAGCTACAGCTGCATCAAGATGAGGAGAGGCCGCCCCTAATGTTACTACTGAGACCCCAACTAGGGGTAAGGGTCGTGCCAGAGGACGATCCAGAGGTAGGGGTAGAGGAGCCGCATCGGTGAGAGATTATGATTGGGTATCTCCCCCAAGTCAACTTTGGAGCCTAGACAAGGGTAAGTTCCACATGAGTTTACTGTAGCACCACTACTTCAGGATATGCTACTGAGGGTTTTGGGAGTGTTGGAAACTTTTGGGCAGGCAGGTAGCCCAGCTGACACTCCTAGTACTTCACAAACCCGGGTTGCGATTCAGTCTCAGAATCAGTAGCAGGCCCCGAGGCCTAGGTTTAGATGGAGCCACCACTAGAAGATCAGGGTATTGATATTCCACCAGTTGCTGCTTTTATGGATGATGAGCAACGTAGATACGAGAAGTTTAGAAAGACAAAGCTACCTTAGTTCCAGGGTGGCAAGACTGAGGATGCACATGAGTTGTTGACTACTTGCAGAGAGTTGTTTGATACTGTGGGTTTAGCGGATACACATGGTATAAGATATGTTACCCTTCAGCTTTGTGGGCCAACTAAGGAATGGTAGAGGACTAACTCAGGATCCCTTCTAGTTAAGTCTCCTCCGATGACTTGGGAGATATTCTTTGATATTTTTTATGATCGGTTTGTTCCTTGGAGTGTCTGAGAGAAGAGCTGGTTGAGATTTGAGAGTTTGAGGTAGGGCACTATGACAGTTTCAAAGTATGAGGTTTGTTTTTTCTAGTTGGCCCTTCATGCTACAACTATATTTCCGACTGAAGGAGAGAAGGTCTATCAGTTTGTGAGAGGGTTGGTTTATGTGATCAGGAAGTCTATATTCTGAGTAGCTAGAGATGGATCTTCCTTTTGATCAATGGTTAGTATTGTGAAGGAGGCAGAGTTGATACAACGAGAGAAATTTGGGGACCCTAAAAGGGTTTGTACTTTGGGACAGTACTCAGTGCCCCATCCGGGGGCAAAGGTATGGCCAAATGAGGTAGTTTTGTTTCAGCATCGCAGGGTTCATGTGGCCTTGCCAGCTTCAGAGAGAGGATGAGGCCCCCATGATTCCTATGCTTCAGGGCAAATTCATCTGGTTCCAGCAGAGGCCTACAGGTCGAGGAGACTACATCATTCCTCCTGCTTTTTCACATCAGTGGTTCACCTCGAGATCTTTCTATGGGTATGGATCTTCTGATCATTTGATTCTCAGTGCCTTAATAGACTTATTCAGGGGCCCACCATTAATATTCTGCAACACCGAATAGAGATCTAGCACCACCAGCTAGAGGTTCAACCCCATAAATGAGGGGTCATGGTAGAGGTCAGACGGATAGAGCTGGACGTACTAGTGGTAGGGGAGCAGGTGATATTTCTACATAGTCAGGTGGTAAGAGGTCAGTTTCTTTGAGTGGAGGTCGAGGTGCTTATTATACACTTTTCTAGGTAGGCTCGAGGCTGAGGCCTCTGATGCTGTAATTACAAGTATTGTCCCGGTTTGCCATAGCCCTGCATCTATATTATTTGATCCTAGCACTACTTATTCTTATGTGTCTGCTTATTTTTCCTTGGGGTTTGAGTTGCCTTATAATACCATGTCTATGCCTATTCATGTTTCGGCCTCAGTAGTAGAGCCCTTACTAGTGAATCAGGTGTACCGATCTTGTCTTGTTACTTTAGCTGGTTATGATACTTGGGTGGATATGATTATACTGGATATGTAGATTTTGATGTTATTCTGGGTATGGATTGGCTATCTCCTTATCATGTTGTTCTTGATTGTTATGTCAATATTGTTACCTTAGTCATACAGGTATACCAAGGATTGAGTGGACTGGTTCGAAGGGTTTCTATCCTAGTAAAGTTATATCTTATATTTGGGCCCAAAAATTAATTGATCGAGGGTGTTTGGCTTATTTTCCTTTTATTCGTGACACCGTTGCCGAGTTACCTTCAATGGAGTCTATTCTGGTGGTTGGTGAGTTTTTAGATGTGTTTCCTATGGATTTACTAGGAGTTCCTCTTGATCAGGTAATTTTGCTATTGACCTTGAGCTGGGCACCAAATCCATTTCTATCACTCCCTACCATATAGCTCCAGCTGAGTTGAAGGAGCTTAAGGAGCAGCTTTAGGATCTATTGAGTAAGGGATTTATTTGCCCCAGTGTTTTACCTTAGGATACCGTAGTTCTATTTGTTAAGAAGAATGATGGGTCTATGAGGATGTGTATTGATTATATATAGTTGAACAAATTGACTGTCAAGAACAAGTATCCTCTTTCTCATATTGATGATCTATTTGATCAACTTTAGGGAGCTGCATTATTTTCTAAGATTGACTTGAGGTCTAGGTATCACCAGCTTTGTATTCGACCCTCAGATATTCCCAAGATAACTTTTTGGACTAGGTATGGCCATTATGAGTTTCTTGTTATGTCCTTTGGTTTGACTAACACCCTTGTAACATTTATAGAGTTGATGAATGGGGTGTTTTGACCATATCTGGATTCGTTCATAATTATGTTCATCGATGATATTTTGGTCTATTCCAAGACTGAGAAGGACCATGTGAGGCATTTGAGGATTATGCTCTAGAGGCTTAGGAAGGAGAAATTGTATGCAAAATTCTTCAAGTGCAAGTTCTGATTAAGTTCGGTAGCATTCTTAGGACACATGATATCCAAGGAGGGTATTTGAGTTGATCCGGCAAAGGTTGAGGTCATTTGGGGTTGGACTAGGCCTATCTCAGCTATATAGATTCGTAGTTTAATGGGCTTGGCGGGTTATGATCGTGGTTTTGTTCAATGTTTCTCCACTATTGCAGCTCTACTGATTAGGCTTACTGAGAAAATTGTGATATTTCATTGGTTCGATAAGTGTGAGGAGAGATTCCAAAAGTTTAAGCAAATACTGACTACAACTCCTATTTTGACATTGCTAGAAGAGGGTGTTAATTTCACAGTTTATTATGATGCTTCGGGAGTGGGACTAGGTGGTGCGTTGATGCAAAAAGGCAAGGTTATTTCTTATGCTTCTAGATATTTGAAGGCCCATGAAAGGAACTACCCCACCCATGATTTGGATTTGGCTATGATAGTGTTCGTGTTAAAGCTACGATGTCACCATTTGTTCGGAGTCCATTGTGAGATCTTTATTGACCATCACAATCTTTAGTATATCTTCAATCAACGAGATCTAAATCTAAGACAAAGAAGGTGGATTGAGCTTCTAAAAGATTACGACTTGACTATTCTTTATCACCCCAGGAAGGCCAATATGGTGGTCAATACATTGAATAGGAAAGCTTTTAGTATGGACAGTTTAGCAGCCATCTGGATTGAGGAGCGACCTTTGGCTAAAGATGTTCATAGATTGGCTAATGGGTTGGTGAGGTTGCAGATTTTAGATCAGGGTGGAGTGCTTGCTACTATTGAGGCCCACTTATCTTTGATGGATCAAATTTGAGAGAGGCAGTTTGAGGATGAGAACTTGTATATTATCTGGGATAAAGTGGCTAGAGGTGAAGTTAGGGAAGCAATGCTTGATTCTGATGGTGTTTTAAGGATTGGGAGTCGTATATGTGTGCCTAAGGTGGGAGATTTGATCAGATTAATACTCGAGGAGGCACATTGTGATAGATACTCTATTTGTCCAGGATCAGCGAAGATGTAACATGATCTGAGTTAGCATTATTAGTGGCTCGGTATACAGATAGATGTCTCAGAGTTTATATCCAGGTGCGAGGCATGTCAGCAAGTCAAGTGTAAGCACTTGAGGCTAGGTGGAAAGTTTCAGAAGATACCCATTCCCGAGTGGAAGTGGGAACACATTACCATGGACTTCGTTGTTGGCTTACCTCCTACTGTTGGGGTTTTCGACTCTATATGGGTAGTGGTGGATTGTTTGACCAACTCTGCACACTTCATTTCGGTTAAAGTGAAGTATATCGTAGAGAGACTGACCCAACTTTATGTTAGTTAGATTGTGAGACTTCACAGGGTCCCAGTGTCTATCATATTATTTACTTCTCATTTTTTGAGGGCCTTACATCATGGTTTGGGTACCCGTTTGGATTTGAGTACAACTTTTCACCCCAAACTGATGGCCAATCCGAGAGGACCATTCAGGTACTAGAGGATATGCTTCGATCCTATGTTATTGATTTTGAAGCTAGGTGGGATTAGCATCTGAACTTAGCAGAGTTTGCCTACAATAATACTTATCATTCTAGCATTCAGATGGCTTCTTTTGAGGCCTTACATGGTTGGAGGTGTAGATCGCCCATAATTGGTTTGATACCATAGTGGTGGTGAGTATGGATGTTGACATGTTGAAAGATGACCTTGAGCGGGTATAGTTGATCTAGGGTAGATTGGTGATGACCCTGGGTCACCAAAAGAGCTATACTGATAGGCGGGTTTGACCTTTAGAGTTTGCAGTTGGGGATATAGTGTGGTTGAAGGTCTCACCTTTGAAGGGTGTCATGAGGTTCGGAAAGAAAGGCAAGCTAAGCCCAAGGTTTATTGGTCATTTTGAGATTCTTGATAGAGCGGGGGAGGTGGCTTATAGACTTGCTTTGCCACCCAACCTGTCTTTAGTTCATCCTGTGTTCCATGTTTTGATTTTGCAGTGTTACATTCTGGATGCGTCTCGTGTGATTTTTATGGATTCAGTGGAGTTGAGCCCTGATTTGACGTATGAGGAGTAGCGATGACCATTTAGGATAGGCAGGTGAGAAATTTGCGGACTAAAGAGATCGCGTCAGTGAAGGTCCAATGGAGCCATAGGCCCGAGTGTGAGGCTACATGGGAGATAGAGCCTGATGTGTGTGCCCGGTATCCTCAACTGTTCGACCGTTCAGGTATGTTCCTTATCTCATGTTCGAGGATGAACATTGTTTTTAGTACTGGATGATGTAATGACCCTGATGGTCATTTCTGGTATTTATTTACTTAATTACCATTTTTCCCTTCCCAGAAGTTGCTTTGGATGATTTTTGGATAAGTCTAAAAGTCAAAATTTTAAAATCTTGTAAAAAATTGGAGTTTTTCAAAAGAAAAAGTTTTAAAAGGCATAAAGTTGGATAATTTTGAGTTTTGAAGTCAATTTGAGTTTTGAGCATCAGAATCCAATTCTGTCAATTTCATCAGTTCTAGATTGCCAAATCGGGTCTAGGAGAACTTGCAGAACTAAATTCGAAGTTAAAATGGAGTTTTTAGGACCAAAGTTGCAATTTTAGTTCATTTTGGAGCTTAAGTTTGACTTTGGTCAACATTCAAAATTCGGGAGCTTGTATCACAATTTTGTCAATTCTAGTGGTTCCAAGTGGTGAAACTAATACTAGAAATACCTTTGTTGTAAATTTTTAGAGCTTTCAAAAATATTTTAAGTATTTAGGTCTGAAACTAGTTACAATCACATTTCTCATATTCGGGGCCACAGAGGTCACCAATTTGAATTCTGACGATTCGATTGAGTCTGGATCGTCGTTTCTAGTAGAGTTCCATATTTGGTTTGTGTTCATGGGGCTCCAAATGAATTCCTGAGGTCTAGTTCCGATTTTATTTGTGTTGTGTGATTGTTGGTGCAACTGATATCTGGTACCACCCCTTTGTGCTCCGCATTTGTGGGAGTGGGACCACGTTTGTGAAGGTCTAGCTTGGTTGACCTCTGTGTTCGTAGAACCCCTCTCTACGTTCGCGGAGGACTGTCATGGGAACCTCCGTGTTCGCAGAGGGTTGGAGAATCTAAGGATCCATGTTTGTGGATCCTTCTATGCGTTCGTGGAGTGCACTGATGTGTGAAACAGTGAACTCTTTTAAAATACAAGATTTAAACCATTTTCACCATTTTGACATTTTCAAGCACATTCTAAGTGAGAAATTTCAACGTTTTGAAGGCAAATTGATTAGGTAACTATTTTCTAACCTATTTCATTGATTTACGTTGATTAATTGATGTTTTAACTTATAATATTTGGATTTTAATGGTGTAAATTGGGAATTTTTGGATATGGATTTCCTAAACTTGAGTCGTTGATTTCTCCCTCTTCTTAACTCTATTTTTAAAATTATTTTCACCGTTGAGTTCCTTATTACGTGGAGAACATTTTCATATATTAATTTTCATATTCCAACAACATTTTTTGGCATGGAAGTTTTGACCATTTTACCTTTTTTCTCTGAATTGAGTGATTTTAGTGTCATTAGATTTGTTGTGTAATTGTGATGCCTTATTTGAATAGAATGTGGTGATTTGGAGTACCGAAAGAGGAGAAACACGGTGATTTCGACTTGATTTGGGACTTTATTTAAGACAAGTAGACTTCTAACCTTTTGTTAAGTATGAATTAACCTTGTATGCTCCTATGTATGTGGAATTGAGTACTTTGGAGATAGAATTATATTATCGTAGGCTTGATCATGATATGTTGAATAGAAGAATTGTTCATATGGTGGCTTACTGACTATCAATTAATTGTGTATTTAAAATTTTGTGAATCATTCGATATGGATAGCGGGATAGTCCTTACACCGTGATATGATTGATATATTGACACTTTAGTGATGTTGAGACACTTGAGAAGTTATCGGGTTCTATTGTTGAGATACATGATGTTTTATGAAAAAAAATGACTTTGTTTCGAAAATTCGATTAATTACTCAATTAATTTAAGTAAAATCGAATTCCCAAAATTACAGAGTCGCCACTTAATTTTTTAAAGAAAAATTAAGAAAACTAAGATTAATTTCTAAAACTTAACAGAATAGTTTTAAAAATC
>JBCEWC010002879.1:0-32372 GCA_038996855.1 Solanum aculeatissimum | reverse complement strand
GAACCAAACACAAGATTACATCATATACAGCTAATCCCAAACAGCAACATATTCAGAGATTCAGCGAGAAGAAGAAGGAGACGAGGTTGAAAACGATTACCTTTTGACGAGCAGCGAATCGAGACGACGAGACGAGGATTCACAACCACAGGAATGGAAACCCGAATGCAAAGCTCTCAAAATCTTAGTCGCGTTTTCAATTTTCAGAACAAGATGGGATTTTTCACTTTTCTTTCGCGCTTCGTAGTAAAAAAAATTGAAGGCTGAAGGACTGTTTTCTTTCTCAATTTCGATCTCCAAATCCCAATCCCCTCTCTGGAAAATGGAGAGGGGTATATATAGGGGGATTCGATTTCAAGAAACAATGGGGAAAGCCGAGGATTTCAACGGACAAATTGGATTCAAAAAATTAAAATTGTTGAAAAGGGATTGGATACGCCGCGATTTCGGGATCGTTATTGACTATAGGATTTCGGTGCCGCAAGTTTGGACTATGGGGTCGCGGCTGTGGGGACGAGTTTGACGTTGGTGATGTGGACGCGAGTTGCGGTGTTGCTGCGCGCGTGGCTGCTGTCGGCAGCTGTTGGCGTTGGTTGCTGTGTGGCTGCTGTCAGCGCGTGGAACAGTAGATTCCGGCGGTGTGGAGCTGCCAGCGGCGCAGTGCTTGTCGAAGAAGAGGAGAAAAAAAATTTGTTTGGGGTATGGGGATGACTTGTGTGAGTGTGTGGAGTGTATGTGTGAGGTGTGTGTATAAGTGTGTGGGGGTCTTGGGGTGAGTATGTAATCTGTAATGTGTATTGTGTGTGTATGTGTATATGTATTATTGTATGTATGGGTGTATTGTAGGGATATGTTTGGTTGATGAAGGTATGAGGGGAATTGTGGGAGGTAGGTAAGGGTTAGGTGAATAGGTGTGTAAGTGTAGGTGTAAGGTGTGTAAGGTGTGGGAGAATGGGAAAGGTGTGGGAGAATGGGAAAGGTGTGGAAGAATGGGAAAGGTGGGGTAGGTGTGGAAAAAGATGGGGGACATGTGGGGTCGGGGGTTTAGCTTTTTGACTGAAAAAAAATTGGTCCGTTTTGGACCAATTTCGGAATTCAAAGTCCGAATCGAAAAGAATTAATGATTTCGGATTAAAAACATAACCGAATCAAATTAATCGGTCACGAGATGAAACTAATACGAATTAATTAAAAAGCTTTAAATTTTAACAGCTTAAAATAATCAAACTAATTTTGAAACGGTTAATTCGGAAGTGACTAAATTAGATAAATAAAAAGTGACAAGAAGTTAAAATACGCGATATTTGAAATAAAACGGAAATATAGAGTATATAATATAATTTAAAAATTTAAAAACTCCAAAAGCCGTTAAAAAGATTTCTTTTCGTATTTCGGCCGCTAATTATTCAAAGTTGTTTTAAAATAAAGCTCAATATTCAATTCGTATTGTGGAAGGTAAAAATTGGGTGTCAACAATGTATCTGTTGACTTAATAATACACACAGAGTATATACAACAAGCTTTTACGTACCCTACGTACTAAGTGGAAAGTTAAATTTGTATCATCAAAGTTTGCGGTGAAATAAAAAATACTCTCTTGTTCTTAATTAGTTTTCTCAAAATCAAATTTTGAAAATAAAATCATTTTTTATAGAGAATTTCAATAAAAAAAAAATTATAATTTGAAACTTGCTCGAATTGAATTGAATTCTTTCAATTTCCATACCTAAGATTAGTCCAATCAAATGATCAACGGTTGTCAATATATCTCATCGTAACATAAATGTATTGTTTTGGAGTATATCAAAATTCAATTTTCGATAACATTTTTCAATTCGAATACAAGATATTTATCAGATCGAATATACTTAATTATTTGATCTAATAGAATGATTTTGTCATACTTGAACATATCATCTTTCAAAGTGAAATTTTCTGTGTAAACCAAAACCAGAGGTATAAAAGAAGAAAATAGATTAAACTCGTAGCCCAATCATGGGAAACAAAGATTTTTTTTACTAAATAATTAAGTGAACTAATTTTGCTCTTTTTTCCCTCTTGATATATGTACATAAATAAAATACACTAGACATAATCCTATCAAATCTATCATGACTAACTAATCCTAAATCCTAATTAATAACTAAGACCAATTAATTAATTGCTAATTAAACGTCACCAAGAAGCAGTATTAGGATTAAAAGAAGGCATAAAAATCCTTTGGCCGGTCGCTAATATATGCCTTGGGTCAAACTCTAATTTCCTTTGCTGAAATCTTTCCCAATATTTTTCTCCAAAATGGTCCCTCCATTCTCTTTGATTTGCATAATGAGGCAAATATTGTTTCACATTGATCTTTTCATCCTCACAAAACTTTAATATTTCAGAATTTTGATTGCTAAGGTAACCCAACGTTTGTGTCTCATCACCACTCTCCAATGCCGACCTCAAAAACGCAACCAAGTAAAACACATCCTCGTCTGGTGTCACGACCGAACTCCTCTCGTCCCACCTGACATACGCAGAATTTTTCGTAAGCGATAATTAAAAAAATTGAACTGTACCGTACTATAAGAAGATTTTCGAAGATTCGTGAGTTGTTTTTTTAATAAGGTTAGGAAGTGGTAACTGTTACATGAGCCAAATAAATTGGTCCCCTTAGAGAAGATCTTCTTGACAAGAGGATCTTGAATGTTTTATTTGGACCATTTCTACCTTCTACAGTAATTTTTTTGTTGGATTTATTTGGACATAAGGAGGGAGGGGGGTCATAGCTGGAAGAATCATGCATGTGTGCCACGTATTTAGGTGGACATGCCACTAATCACACGACATGGGACATGAACAGAAATAAAAACACTGACCCCAAAGCATGGGAGGAATTAATGATAGGATAAAATTTTTAGGGCATAACAAAAATAAAATTTCATTTAATTATGAATTAACAAAAATAAAATCAAGATAATTTGATATCTCAAGAGGTCATAGTACGTATTGGGTACTTTTTCTCTAAGGGGAGTGTCCAAATTTAAATCAGATAATATTATATTATATTAAAAATATATTTAAATTAAAATTATCGAATTCGATGGAAAAATATCAGGAAGCTATAGTTCCAATCCAACCAAACCCGTCAACTATATTCTTAACTCGAGCCTTACTTTATTGACTTTGTCTCTATTCCTATATTGGATTTATTCCATTTTACTAGACAATTTTATTTTATTGTTTGTTTGGTAGTTAGGGACAAAACAAAATTACAGCAAAAACTCTACACAAAAAAGTAGATACTCAGGACCATTAACAAATGGACCATATATACTATATGAATGTTTAGTTGAATTTTCTTTTTATCTTTTACATATTTCGTAATTTTCGATAAAATTGAGAAAATTGGGTGAGATGTTTGATCAACATAATCCAAATTGTGAGTAGTATTCAATGACATGACATATCACTAGTTTTACAAAAGTCTGTGTCATGATGATGATAAAAGGCACAACAAATATAAATATATATTCATATAATTCATTACATAAATCAAATAAATAGTGTTTTGTTGCATGCATGCACGGACAATCAACGTAAGAAAAAGATAAAGAGGTAGATGACGGTACAAAATATATGGACATGATAAATATAGATATGGCTTACTAAATAATTGAGTGTCCATTCGAATAAATTTAAATTTTTAAATGAGATAGACGTATAAGTTTTGGACTTAACTAGTATGTTTTCGACTTACAAATCATTATATTTTAACATGTTGCAAAAGGTTACGTATCTTTATGAACGAACAAGCAGACATAGTTATTTGAATTTAGATGATCTTTTCTAGTTACGAATATGACAAAATTTAGTATTTGTATCAGGAACAAAACCCACTAAGTACGTAGTTCAGAACGTATAAATTAATGACTTTGAGTCGATTTTAAGGGTATAAAAGTAAATTCAAAGGGATAAGAACTTACTTGTTTTTGTTCATGGGGTATATGAGTATGGGACCACTAGTTTTGTTTCCCAAAATGCCCTTAAACACTCCTTTATCAAACTCAGCAATTCTTGATTTTGGTACAAATAGGTTTAGCCATGGGTGTGGCACTTCCCATAAGCCTTTAGACCGGAGCTTCAACTCGGCTTTGTGAACCCGGTCCAAGAAATCCACGTAAGGAAGGTCCGTTGTGAACTCTGAAGCTGGTATATAATTTAATTTTTTCAATAAAATTTCAATCTCCTGCATTTGATTAAAAAAATAAAAAGACAAACATTAAAATAATAAAATCAAAGTACAAAAAAGCTGTTATCTTTATTTTCATGCAAACTCCAATTAAAAATTCAAAAGATCAACAGAATTATTAGACTTAGGGAATAAATATTGGTGGGTAGTCACTAGATAGCTTACATATAATTAAATAATCATATATAATAATAATAATAAATACTACTAATAATATCTTTTTATAAAAAATAACTATTCTATCTTAGGATCTGATAGATTATGGAAGATCTTCCATGTTTTCTTGTGCATGTTGTGTTCCATCTTTTTACGTCGAATGCTGTCATCAAATAAAATAATTATACTTTAAAAATTGTTTGTTTAAAATAATTGTTTTGGATATGTACCAAACAAGAATAACGACACCAAAGCTTTATAGAATGTTCTTATTTTTCTAATGTCAGAAATTAATTAAATAATTTACCACATTTTCTTATATAAAAAATCTTGACTTTCTAAAATTAGTTTTAACTAAATATACAGAGTTTTATACTACATATTCATAATATAATATGAGAATAAGTCGAATTCATCTCAATTCATGATTTATCCATTAGACATACGATATTGAGTACAATATCTATTGGATTCATGATTTATCTATTAGACATATACGATATTGAGTACAACATCGATTGGATGGGGAGAAATTAATTTCTTTTATATATGGTCCCGTAATTTAAAATTTTCCGACTATGTTATTATCAAGAGTATTTAAAATCAAATATATATAACTTTTTATAGCAAAAATAACTTCACAAAATATAATAATTAGCTATATATATATATATATATATATATATAGATAAATTTCTTTTGAAATAGGTTGTCAATATCTAAGAAGATCGAGTAGGTAAAATAAAAGAAAAACAAAATAGGCCTATAATGTATAGCATGGCCACCTATTAACAAAAAATATTATTGTATACTTTACAGGCTTTATTAGCACTAAACATGCATTAATCAGAGAGCTAATTAAAGCTAAAGTTTATAGCATCGATAGATCACCAACTTTATCCATCTTTTAATTTCAAATTAGCAGTAGTGTGCATCATGTGTGAAGGAATCAAGAAACTAATCAAACTAAAAAAAAAAGAAGACACTTTCTTTAATTAAGTAATCTAGCAAGAAAACATAATAATGATGTAGCAACAATAGAATATCTTTAATGAAAATATGCATATTTTTAATTAAATTTAAATTATATACGCTATCAATTATAGATCACTTAAAGATAGACGTCCTGTTCTAGACGAAATATGTTATTGTTATTACTGTATTGATGATGATATATATAATTTAAAGTCTATTTTTAATAGAATAAAGTGGGAACAAACCTGATCAATGGTCTCAGCATTTGAAAAGTGATAATTTTTGGTGATTTCCAAGCAATATAAAACACCTCCTTCAGCCTTAAGAGAAGAAACTTTGACAGGGTTACTTGGGGAGAAAAAGGAAGACCTCCAATTGTTTATTAGGCCTTCATCAACTATAACAAATCCTTCAACATAGTCAAATTTTTGTGAAGCTGGTTTTCCATGCAATGATATTAAATATTCTTGGTCTTGTGTAAATGTCGAAAAATTTGAATATAAAACTCGAATCCACCTCACCTGCATATACATTAAATAATCGAGTTTAACTTCTATACACAAACAATATAAAATATTTTAATACTTAAACTAAGTACCATCATCCAGAAAATAATCATACATAATAATATGAGGATTTGTATTTATTGATAAATTTTATATAAATAAGTTAAATCGTAAATAAATTAGAATTATGACAACATCATTTTGTGGAAATTACAAGTGATGTCAACATTAACAGTGCCTTAAAAATGAAGTTGGAAAAAGTTACAAACAAAGGACCCATTTTTCATTACTCTTATGTCATGAATTATGCGACCTCCTTTCATGTCTTGTCCAAAAACAAATACTAAGAAGAAAAAAGTTAAAGCCCCACCATGAAAACTACTAAGAAAAATTATATATTCAGTATAATTTATAAATAAAGTTCGAAAATATATGTAGACCTTAACCTATCTAGATATTCAAAATAAATTAATAATAATAAAAAATGAGAAAAATATATGTATACCCTTTGAGGAGCTTGTTCAAGAGCAATTCTTGCTCTTGTTATGATCCCAAATTGTCCTAATCCACCAAGAACGGCTTGAAACAGCTCAGAATTTTCTTTTTCTGAACATGTCAATAGCTCACCCTTACCTGTTTTCAAACATAAGTCACATCAATTATGATAAAAATGGTACTAATCATATAATAGTAGTAGTAAATTTGTTTCCAATTTTATTTCAATAATAATTATGACAATGATCTTAAGAGAATTATTGGTACTTGCTAATTACAATGATTACACCCCCTGCCCAAAGTATAAAGAGATTCTATATTATAATTAGAGAGATAAGTAGTTAAGCATAAAAACAAAAACACCCCATGTGGTATACTCCCACAATTTCAAGTACATATATCTAAACTAAACACATTATGAAAAAAAGGGGTTTATAATTAACACAAAAAATAAAGCTATTGTTAAAACACACCATCTATAGATATTACAAGACAAAATAACATCCTAACATCCCATGTTATAGTTCTAAAGTCACATATCTGGCAAACTACTTTCTTTCATAACAAAAGCTATTAGAAATTAAGTATTAAATAGAGTGAGGTAATAATGTACCACTTTCTACTCATTTCAATTTATTTATCTATTTTTCGGACAATTATACACTGACAGTATAAAATTTATACGTACCTGTAACAACATCAAGTTCATGGACATTGCTAATTTGAGGGCCATGATTAAAAGCTTGTCCACTAATCCCAGCATTAGAGAGAGTACCACCCACGGTTAAGTACAAATAATCAGTCCATGATTTTGGTGCGAGTCCATATTCTAACGTGGACGTCAACACATCAATCCATAACTCTCCACCCCAAACATCAGCGTACATGAATTTCTCCGAAACCTTAGTCAACAACTTCTTTTTCGAGCCGTCGTTCATTTGAACCACGACGCCATTTGTCGTCATAGCTTGACCATTTATAGAATGTCCGTGGCCTCTAGCCGACACGGTGAACCCACGAGCCGAGTCGTACGCGGCCTTCACAAGCCGCGCTACATCCTCAGACGTAGCCGGGTGAAGAACCGCCATAGGCTCGGCTCTATACAATCCGCCGAAATCCACCGAGGCGGATTTTAAGTCGGCTGGAGCCGCGCTGAGCTTCCCATTGAGCCCGAGCCGTAAAAGGTCGTTGGGGTTAAAAGTAAATCCCACGGTAACAATAAGTCGACATATTGCTAACGTTAACAATAATTTCGTAGCCATAGTGAAATTAGAAATTGTAGGGAAGAAAGGAAGAGATTTGTGCGTATATAAAGACGAGTGGATAAGAAGAGACGAATTCAAAATTTGAAATAAATATTGCGGACTTCAGGGGAAAGAGAACAAAATCTTGTGGCAGGAGGAGAAGTACCAGGATCGTCAGCAAAAGCGTGGGACTAACGTAAGACAGATTGCACTTTAAAGATTTACCAAAATCACAAACATGCAAAAGATTCTCAAAAATCTCTGAGTTTTCATTTCATTTCTTACTAGCAAATCATTAATCACGTCAAAAGATACTTTGAAGCTATGCAAGAAAGGGTTATTTTTGCAAAATAAATGAATATACTTAAGTTTATTGGTATTTTGTCTAAGATGTGAGAAATAAGTTGGGTATTTATAGGACAAAAAATAGAAGAGAGGAACAGGGGAAGTGAAGAAGGGAAGAGAAATGGTCACGTGCGAGGATGAGGGTTGACACGAGTGAACTTTGATGGGCCCGGGTTAAAATGGGGGCCCATTAAGGGATACGGAGGATCTCTGTGGGGACATAAACAAGGAAATCTTCACGTGGGCGGAAGGACTGGTCGACGGTCCATTCTTTTTGGAAATTCAGCTAGTCAACTAATTGAATTATTTAAAATTAATCAATTCAATTAGTCAATTAATTGAATTATTCAAAATTAATTAATAAATAGCTTCATATATGTACATTTGGACTTGAGATTTTTTTCTATGATATATAATCAAATCTTTTTATAATGACTATTTTCATGATAATAAGTACTTCATTCGTTTTTCAAAAAAAATTATTTAGTATGGCTTGACATAGAATTTTAAAAAAAATTCATGATCCAAAATTAAAGTTATGGCAAATGTACCAAACTATTCTTTACTCTTGTAGTTTTAGACATGTGACGTGAAAATTAAAGTTGAAAAATTAAAATGTCGCTAAAACAGAGAAAAAGGTCATTATATTTTAAACATCATTTATCTTGTTTAAAGAAAAAAGAAGACTTTTAAAATTTACAATTTAAAACAATTTTTAGATATTTGAGTAGTTATAAATCATTTTATCAAGGATAAAAGGAGAATTCTAAAGTTAAGTTGTTTCAAACTACAATAAAAATAACTTTTTTTTTTTAAAAATGAACTAAAATAAAAGGTGCCACGTAAAATGAGACAAAAGTAACAATTAATTTTGCAAGTTTTTCTTCACATTATAATGAAAAAATAGGTGCCTAATTTGATTGGAAGTCATAGTTGTTTGTATTTATTCTCTGCCATAAAATAATACTCATTTAATATTATGTATAGACCGATCATGACTTGATCAAAGTTTAGAAAGAAATCTCACATTTACTATGAACAATAATGTGAACCATTAGGAAAATATTAAAAACGTTTGGAGTAATATAACTGCACCATCACAACAATATGTAAATAATTTACCAAAAATTCAATTTGTCTAAAATCTAAATGATGCACTCACTAGGTTGATTGAGCAACGAATCTTCTAAAAAGAGATTTCAAATTCAAAATCTTCAACAAGTTTTTTGATTAAACTAACCGTACGAGATCTATTATAGTGTGATTTATCTCTCTTGTATAATTTGCAGATTATTACATTGAAACAAAGTTTATTGTGTAACATGTAAATACCTAAAAGGCTAATAGTTGTGGTTTCCTTATCCTAAAAAATTGTTTAAATGATGTTTATAAACTAATATAGAATAAAATATTGAGAGCCTAGATATTAGGCAATAATAATATAGCAGCTAGAGTTGCATTATAATATTTGCATGCAACTAATTGATTTGTGGCTATCTTCCCTGACCTAAAGGAAGTAATATGAAGTTAATGATGATTGATGAACATATGGATTGAATTAATAAAGCTAATAAAACACATGAAGGAAATCTAAGCATTGATTATGGATTTGTCGTACTAATTTGATTGCCTAATCAGGTTCAAAATTAGAAACTAGTGGTACTTAATTATATCTTTTAATATTGCAACTAATTAAGTTTAAAAAATAATTACGTACGAAAAGACTCAATTAAACATATTTTTTTTAGCTTTGTCGAATTCCCATTGGTGAATGGATGACTACCATGGTCATATGAAAGTTATGGTTTACTATCTCTTTGTCATGGTAAATGATCAAAATATCAAAAAAATAAAAATAAAAATTTAATACTCCTTCTGTCCCATTTTAATTCTATTTTTACCCTTAATGAAATGATTTTCAACCACATAAATATTTAAGAATAATTTTAGACCAAAAATTTCAAAAAACTTTCTTTTATTCTTAAACATCATGCCAAATAAAAAGTTGCCATGTAAAATGAGGAATATACTCACATCTATGCATCAGTACTAAAGTTTTTTTTCTAACTAACTTATCAGTACTAAAGTTTATAAATATTTCAACTTCTTTTCTATTTCTCACCCGATAAACGATATTTATATTCTGATCTAATTAAATTCAAATTTACCTTGGGAAGTTCTATATAGGGGATGAAGCGGTACAAAGACGACTTCATGCTCAAAACTCGAACTTGAAACCTTGAATTAAGGATAAACGAACTTCACCACAATCATTATTTTGTCTTGGTACATACAAATACTTCAAAATATCCAAATATTAGCCAAGAATAATTAGAACCAATAAGGCGGCCTAGTGGCTAGCGCTTTCAATGAAGGGGAAAGAAAATCATAAAATATTAAATTCAAATTTCAACGAAGGTAAAAAAAAATACTAAGTGATGTCCTTCCGTAACGTACACCACAATTATCAACAACCACAAGAAAAAGTATTCTGTATGAACAGTAGACAAAGACCTTGTTGAGTACGTATTAGATTGAGTCTACGTCTTTAATAGTTGGCTATAGTTAGATTTCAAATAATTGACCAACTCCAATATTTATGTCAATAATTAGGTCCACTTGTTGAGATTAGTATATGTATAAAATGTCTACATACTTTGACTACTTAATCATTAACGTGTCCTACCTTCTAAGCAATATATAAGTCTTGTTATAATTAAGCTCCTATATTATCAATTTAAAAGTTTAACTTATATATTTAATAATATTCTTAAAAAATTATTACACTATTAAATTAACTAATGTGATATGTTATGTAGAAAAAATTATCAATGACACTTTATTTTCAAGATTACAAAAATTCATATAAAGATCTGATCGTATAAATCATTTATATTATAATGAGTGTATCAAGTTAATTAACGCTATCCCACACCACAAAAAACAAGAGACATAAAAATATTTCACTAAAAAGGTATCAAATTTCATGAGTTGCCTAAAGTATTTTGACCAAAACCTAAGAGTACTTTGAGTTTCCTTCCAAATATACAATTAGATCATATATATGGCTCTTTCCAAAATTCATACTATGTTAGGTTTTGTGGACTTCAACATGTATGTGCTATATAATCACTATCGTCTATGAGTCTCTTTCTTTCCTTCTTTTTTCGGGGTGGACGTGGGGCGGTTTCATATATTCGATATCGATATGAGTGTTAATATTTGATAAAATTTAAATTTGTGTGATAAAGTTTTACAACAAGATCTTTTTCATTCTTTGGAATTCAAACTCGAAACCTCTAGTTAATAATGAAGGAATCTCATTTATTAACCACAATATATGACTATGTTTAATTTATGAACAAATGTATTTATCAGCCTCAATGTGAATCCTCGGGTCCATATTTTATTTATCAGTATCTGATCACGTGCGTTGGAGGTATATCACAAGTAAATCAACACCAAATTCTAAGAATTGCATGTAGAATTATTAATGTGAATCTCATTTATGAACAAATATGTTATTTATACATAAAACTCATTTATCAAAGGTGTTTTATGAACAAATATGCCATTTACACATAAAATACATTTGAAAAATGCGTTCTATTAACAAATATGTCATTTACACATAAAACACATTTAACAAATGCGTTTTATGGATAAATATATCATTTAAACATAAAATGCATTTTACAAATGCGTTTTATGGACAAATATATCATTTAAACATAAAACACATTTTACAAATGCGTCTTATGAACAAATATATCATTTACACATAAAACACATTTGACAAATGTGTTTTATGAACAAATATGTTATTTACACATAAAATGCATTTATTAAATGTATTTTATGACACGAGTGTATCTAGTCAATTAACCCTTCCCCACCCCAACCCCCCCTCCCCCCCCCAAAAAAAAAAACATAAAAATATTTCACTAAAAGGTATCAAATTTCATGAGTTGCCTAAAGTATATTGACCAAACCCTAAGGGTACTTTGAGTTTCCTTCCAAATATCTTTTTTTTAAAAAAATATATAAATAAAAAAAGAACTTGTTGTAGACGTAAGTGGATACAATTAGATCATGTGGCTCTTTCCAAAATTCATAATATGTTAGTTTTTGTGGACTTCAACATGTATGTGCTATATAATCACTATCTATGAGTCTCTTTCTTTCCTTCCTTTTGTTTTTGGGTGGCGTGGGTCGTCGGTTTCATATATTCAGTGTCAGTATCAGTATTAATATTCGATAAAACTCAAATTTGTGTAATATAGTTTTACAATAAAATTTTAGGAATTCGAACTCAAAACCTCTAGTTAATAGTGAAGAAATTCTATTTATTGGGACGGTATTTAATTCATGAACAAATGTATTTATCAGTCTTAATGTGAATCCTCGGGCCCATATTTTATTTATCAGTATCTGATCACATGCGTTGCAGGTATATCACGTGTGAATCAACACCAAATTGTAAGAATTGCATGTAGAATTATTAATGTGAATCTCGTGGCCCATCTTTGTAGTTATTATTATTTTCAACTACTTGTTTGTGTTTGTTAGCTAGTGAAGAAAATGATGTAACGTCATTGTTTCTTTTAATTCCTCCATAACCACCACAAAATTTTTTTCTCAATTAGTCCTTATCAATTGAAGAAATTGATAATTTATATGCTGCTATAAGAACTATCTGGTCCTAATATTCAGATGGTTAATCAAGTCTGATTAGAACATAGTAATTAACGACAACACATTAATCAAGTCTGATTAATTAGAACATAGTAATTAACGACAACACTTAGTGGGCTAATTAATTTGATCTAAGTACATTAAACATATGCAATGTTTCATGTTCCGGGAGTAGCAAACATTAGTCTTAATCCAAATTATACGTCTTGATTTGAAAGACGATCAAAATTAATTAATTTGACTCAATTAATTGACATTTCACTCTTTTTGTATTTGCAAGTTGTTCAACTAATACAATCTCTCCGTTCATTTTTACTTGTCATATTTGGACGTGACATGCTCATCAAGAAAACAAGAATTGAGATGGTTATTTTACCACACTGCTCAATAACTTTTTTTCTTGATATGTTAATACTCTCTCCGTTTAAAAAAAAATGACCTAGTTTAACTTTGCTCGGAGTTTAAGAAAAGAAAGAAGACTTTTCAATTTTGTGATCCTAAATTAAAGTTATGTTAAATGTACTAAAATACTCTTTAATCTTGTGGCCTTAAACATGTCACGTGAAAAATTGAAATTAAAATTTTGTCAAAAAAAAAATCTTTTTTTTTAAACGGAGGGAGGAGTATAACTAAAAGTGAAAATCTATTTTTGAAATAGTAAAAACGTAAAAGTGAATAAAAAAAAAGTAATATATAATATATATAGAAATAAAGTAAGAATTTGAGAGTTTTTAGGATTTTAAGATTGTCGACGAATATACCTTATTTTAATTAGTCACAATTAAATATTTATACATAAATAATGAATTTCTTTCATATAAGAAAAAACTTATTCAATTGTATTCGTATATATAAGACGAACAATTTTTTAATTAATGTTAAGGGAAATGAGAAGTGACAAATTAATATTTAAATAATTGAATTTTGTTTCCTTCCCTTCTTGGAAATACCCCTTTCTAAATAGGTTGATACTTATTTAATTTACTAGTCCTGACGTAAGATTTTAGTAAATTATTTAAATAAATCAATGTCATATACAAAATTAGGAATTTTTTAATTTCATTCTTACATAGGCATCTTGCTATTTGCTAATATCCAATTAATGTCAATGTCATTATAAATGATTCTTTAGCCAGATTATGCCCTAAAATTAAACAAGATACCCAAATAAAATCTGATTAAAAATAGAAGAAAATCTAAGGATTTTGACCCCTTTGATGGATAATTCAAGTTGAAGATTACGACAGTTAATGTGTATTTTAGCATAATTATCTATCATTATTTGTATTTTAACTATAAATTATACCTCTAGCTTGTCATATAGGTGCATGTAGTGTGTGAAGAAAAGGTCATATAGGTTTTGTCTGGTTTTCATTTATTGCTCTTGAGAGTAAAGTTTTTCCTTACTTTTCATAATCAAATTATACCATTTTTTAAATAATTTTATCAATATCCAACTCAGCATTATTGTAATAACAACACATCAGCAAAAACACAGGAGAGATGTTGACTATATAAGTAAACATGTCTTACCTACTAGTGATGCATTTTAAAACCGTGCAAGCCTAGGCCCAAAAAGCAGATAATATCACTAGCGGGTTGGGTCGTTACAGATAGTATCAGAGTCACTCATGTGTCAAGTCTTGTCGATGTGGTCAGAGTTCAACTGTCATGAGAGATGCTAGATATATAAGTAAACAAAACTTACCTACTAGTGACGCGTTTTAAAGTCATGCAGACTTATGTCAAAAGCGGACAATATTACTAATGGACTGGATCATTTAAAAAACAATATAACAACAGAGTATAATAACAAAAAAAAATATTCTCCATGAAGGAGGTATTAACAATATAAAAAAGATAAATTCTTCAATGGAATAAAGATAAAATTATTTGACCATATTTATGATGTCTAATAAAAACATTGGTGAGTGACATTTGCAATATCTTCCAAGTGGACACATGTTTACGTAATTTTTTTAATTTTATTTTTGACAAAATAATCTAAAATACTAATGATGGGGTTAATGTTTTGGATAGACATAAAATTCTAATGCAATAATTTAGGAAACAAATCTTAATAGTATAATTAGCTGATTTACACCCAATTGGAGTATTTTAAAATTAGGGAGAATCCATTCTAGGGCCCAATAATTGATATGAAAGAATAAATTCAATTAAAATGAACTTGAATCATCTTTAATTCGTTATATTATTCAACTCGTGAAATGTTAATGCATAAAAACAATTAGTATGTATATTTTTAGGTTTTTATAATTTTGGTTTGTATAACTAGAGCAATTATAACGACCATCAAACTAACTTAAAGGCAGGGGATTCAGTTACACACGTAGAATTTTTAATAAGATTCAAAATATGAAAACTAAATATACAAAGAAATTAAAGTAGGTCCAACATTTAACAATTCATCCTAAGATAAGAAGTCTCATAACGACAAAACGTATGAGAGATATTGGGTATATAAATTAACAGATCTTACTTACTAGTGACGCATTTTAAAGCTGTGTGGGCCTAAGCCCAAAGCGGACAATATCACCAGCGTGTTGAGTCGTTAAAGATGGTATCAGAGTCACTCTTGTGTCAGTCTTGTCGATCTGGGTCAGAGTTCAACTGAGTTTAGGTGAATCTCGATGAGATGGGGCAAACCTCAGTGCTGCGTCTAGGCGAATCCCATACGGTGGGACAAACCTCAAATCGACAAAACACAGGAGAGATGTTGGGTATATAAGTAAGCAAGTCTTATCTACTAGTAACGCATTTTAAAGTTGTGCAGGTCTAGACCAAAGCGAACAATATCACTAGCTACAATTTTTCATCAAAGGAGATTCAGATGAACGCCGACCCTCGATCTTACCTAGCATTGATAGTGATCATTTAGTACTTGTATAAAGTTGGTATTAATCCTAGATCCAAGTCTTTATAACATCATGTTACTAAAAAAAATCCTTTAAACTTAACCAAGATCAAAAGCTAAACCTTTTAAGCTCCATTAATCCAAGTTCTAAAAAGTTTTTTCTCTGTTTCTTTAACTTTTCTTTTGTCTTTGTTAATTATTAATTAATTAAGGTACCTGTCTTTAAGTATCCTTTTTCAAGAGAATGAAAACAACTCATATACTGTTAATGAGTTGTAACTGACCCCAATTGTTTTTATCCATCATTATGTCAATTTTTGTTCTGTTGAGTTACATAAATACATTATTTAATTACTCTAAAGAACAAATTAAAGGCTTTAAGTTTAGTGATTTATTCACTACTTTTGTCTGACAAAAGTACAAAGCAAGAGGCACAATAGAGACCTATATATATATACAAAGTGGAAAAAAATATTTTTTTATATATATTTAAAAATAAAAAATAATAACTCAAAAGCTATTGATAATATTAAATAAAACTGGAGAAGAATCTTGCAACTTTTCTGTTGCTTATAGCTTTCACTTACACCAATTATTCTTCCTTAGATTTGATTCTTCTCTTTTTATCTAGTTGTTACAGTACAAAGTTTTGTATAAAATATATACTAGCATTAAAATGATATCTTGTGTAACTTTAGGGGTACCATTATCAGAAAGAAAGAAAAAAAAAACTGTAAAAGTAAAGAATAAAAACCACAAAAGAAGAAATTCACCACATGGGGGGTGCACAGAATGTGATTGAACATCTAAAGGTCCTTGCAAAATTCTTACTTTCCTAGTCAGCTAAGTAACTTTATCAATATCTTTTCGAATCTTGACATTTTCAGTCACGCGTTAAAATAAATCTCGCAATAATTTATAGTCTTATT
The DNA here is from genome assembly GCA_038996855.1 of Solanum aculeatissimum. Lineage (NCBI taxonomy): Eukaryota > Viridiplantae > Streptophyta > Magnoliopsida > Solanales > Solanaceae > Solanum > Solanum aculeatissimum. The sequence continues at coordinate 15,915 of JBCEWC010002879.1, read as the reverse complement.
GATAGTCACGTCTTTCTATCTCTGTGATATAATTGTAATGTCTGTGTACATTTTACCCTCCTCAGATTTCACTTGTGGAATTCTACTGGTGTAGGTTGTTGTTGTATCGATAACAATAAAAATACATTCATGGTAGTTGTATATTCTTTGTAAATTTGTTAAAAACCATAACAATTATGTTCAAATATAGAGATAAAAAGGAGTTACTTGGATGGTAATCATCCTTCACTTTCAACTCGAAGATTGTGAGTTTGAGTCACTAAGGGATGAGAGATCTCATATAGGAATAAAAAAACGTTCAAATATTGTATAATAATCTATTATAAGAAATATATTATGTATAAAAGAATATATTTGTAAATAGTTACGATTATTATCTCTAAGAGGCTGAATTTATGAAATACCTATGATTATAAAATTCTTACGTCAAACCTGAAATTTTTGAATTTAACTTCTAGTTCTTTGTTAACTAATTATATAATAATGTATTAGTTTTTTCAAATTTTAATTAATGAAATATAAAAAATACTGAATAAAGTCTCAATATACATATATAACTCAAAAAATAGAGAGCATTATGCTCAACTTAGTCTTGTAGAAATCATTATAGGAGAGCATGCGTGACTGTCAAATCAACTTAAAACATTTACGTACACATGAATTCAATGTGGTAACATAGTCCAATATCCAATTAATTACTTTCTTCCGTCCATTTTTACCGGTTTATTGTACAAAAAATAGATGTTCAATAATATTTGGTCATGAAATTAAGAGATAATTTTACACTTAGTTCCTAATTTACCCTTATCATTAACTTTAGTCATTTCTGTATTATACTTTTCAAGACATTTTATTTATTATATTCAAAAGGTGATTTGGTAAAATTATTCCTATCATTTACTATTTCTTCATTCACGTATTAAATTAATAGTGGATAACTATTGTTGGACGGAGGAAGAAGTAAGTCGACAAAATAAATTTGGAACAAGAATCATGATCATGTGATGAATGCAACCACTCAAACAACAAAAACAATTGACAGATGATGACAATGTCACACAAAATGTGTATGATTATGAGAACACACAGCATCAATTATTTGGATTTGGCCTAACTTTTAATTTGTCAATTAGCCAGCTAGATTCATGTTCAAATTAATAACGTTTCAATTCAATTAAACAGCTGTCAGCAGGGGTGGAATTAGGGACGCAAAAGATTTATTTGAATTTTTCGTAAGAGAATCGTACTGTATTATAATTATAAAGTTAAAGTTATAATCAATTTTTAAAAATATATTTAGATTACTATTTTTTTTGTGAGTTTCATATTTCAATTATTCGTTGTTTTGTTACCTGTTTGAACTATCACTCGCTCACAAGTTTCATATACACTGTAACTATCACTTCTTTTGTATTAAAACACATATTGATGTTGAGTTAATCGACGCACGCTGATTATCCATTGAGAACAAATATTTGGCTAACTCAAAATCCCACGGTGTTTTATTTTGATCACATGTCAATAGCATAGCCTTTCTTTACAAGAATATAAGATCAAATATATATTGATGATTCCACATCCATGAACAACAATAATATAGCAGTGAAATCTTACAAGTAAAGCCTTGAGAGAATAATGTGTACGTAGTCTTATTCCTATCTTATGAAGATAAATACATTATTTCTGATATACCTCCATTCAACAACAATACTCAAACCATGTGTTGATTCAAAAATTCAAACACTATGCTTAGAAGTGGAAATTTATGAATTCTAAGCATAGTGTTTGATTCAATAACTAGTGTTTTTTTTTATTAATGGGGGTAGGGGAAGGGGATGAGGATGAAATTACAATGCGGGAATTAAAATCTCATCAATAAAGTGAAAGTTTAAATAGTCAATCAGTTGAACTACTAAGATTTCTTGCAAACTCATAACTAGTTTTAGTTATTGGGTTCACAATTTTTTTTTTTTTGGATTACATATTTAGCAAAATACAAAATCTCTATTCCTCACATATGACTTTGTTGGAGTTTGAAGAGACATCTTGAATGAAATGAAAATATATGATTTGTTTAATTCTCCATACATTATTCATTAGAGGTGTCAAAAAAGACGGATTGGATTGAATTTAAAAATATTAAAATAGATTAAATTAATAAATGGATAAGTCATTGACCCGCTTAAATTTTACTTAAGTTGAAGTAGATTGGAGTCATTGGACTGAAATGAGTTAAAATTGGGTTAAAATCAAACCTGTTCAATATTTACTAAACTTTAAATTCAATATTTGGTTTCTTATTATTTGTTTAAGTATTTCATAAAATAATTTTCTTATATTATGACTATATAAAACATATTAAATTTAAAAAAAAAAATCTTTTTAAGTTATACAAAGTTTCTTGCGGGGTTAATCTAAATTGCAATTTAACTCAATTTTAAAATAAACTGAACTAAACAGATCAAAATTAATTACAACAATAACATATCCCGTGAAATTTCACAAATAAGATATGAAAAGAATAAAATATACACAAACCTGAACCTTTCAAAATATCTTCATCTAAAAAAAAAATCGAATAAGTGAGTTATTAATTAATCCACTCACCAAAATGAATGGAATGGATGATGATTTCATTGGGAGATTTTTGAGACCCCTTCTATCAATCATGAACAGTAAATTAAAATATGTTGTCATAGTACAAAACCAAATGTCAATCAAAATAAACAAAAAATCAAGAAGTCCAATCAGTCTAGACAAGTGGCATTGCATGTTTAAATGATGATCCAAACTAGAAGGAAAAGAATGACCATTAGACAAAAACAAAAACTGTGAATTAATATTGTACAAAATATGATGTTTAAACAGTGAGTGCGTTATTTGTTGGTTATGGAATTTTATAATGACAAGTGACTCAATAAATTTGCCATGTCCTACCATCTACCCGTTGTAATGAAACCCTAGAGTATGATTTATGATGGGCTTGCAATATTATTCTAAATTTAAATTATATATGTGGATAGTACATTGGTTAAGACTCTTATATTTTTAATTAGATGTTTCAGGTCAAGTTTCAAGAAGTGAGTCAACTTTGTTAGAAAACACTTTATCCCTAATGTGAAACTTTATGGCGCAATTTAATATTGGACACCAAGTAGGGATGAAAAATAAAGTAGACCTTAATTATGTTAGCCTATAGAAAAACAAAGATTTTATTAGGATTATTAATTAAAATAAGAAACATATAATGTGGTTATACTGTTAGATATATTAAATGGCCGTTGGCCACAATGGAATAACATTTGATGCAAGAAAATCTAGCTAAGAGGTGCATTATTAGAGAATAATTAGGACCAGGGCACCACAGTGAGTTGCCCACTTCATGATTGTGAACAATTGGGACCATTTTTATTCAATCTTTCATTGTATATTATTATTATTATTTTCACTCATTGTTGACCTATTTTTTTTATGGGGTATATGGTCACTCCTTTATCTTGTTTTTTTCTTACAAATTATAGAGGTGCAACAACGATTATAACACATGATAAAAGAAAAGTAATCACTCAAGAACGTGGTGAGATGAATAAAGATTGTACTATCTTTAGCTAGAAGTTATAGGGTCGACCTATGAAAATAAATAACTTCTTAAATATACCCTACAATGCAGGAATTTGGATTATTCAGACCAGGTCAATTATTTTCTGTTGACAGATAATTGAAATATGTTCATTTGTTTAGTCATCAGATATTTTTTCCATAGAATTGGTTAAGCCTCCTCTCAACTGGAAGAGTTCATGTGACTGAAAAGTCAATATTGCTTGCTGATAATACAAAAATCTAAATTATAAAATACATAAAAATGATCATTAATGGAAAAAGAACATAATAGAAGATTTAGTAATGGTGGGCTTACACATATGTGGAAGGGACTAAGTCAAAGCCCTTCAGAAGAGGATTCTAGTCCAGCCCACAGGAGCTCATCTTTGTTGACTACCAAAAGCCCAGAAAACCCAAGTCTTAAAATTAACAATAATATGTCGTGGATGATGGGTCCGACCCTCTATCAGTCTCTACTTAAATATTGGACTTGGTTTGCTTGGTGCATGGCGCGAACTTGTGACCTAAGACACAAGTACCTCAACCTTTCCAAAACAGAGTTGATATTCCTGAAATAAGACATCATATGTCTGAAGGACTGTACAGCATCATTTACAAGCCAAATTGGGAACACACTGGACATCATCGCGATACAGCAAATGACCTTTTGATCTGCTTGGACCATCTGTTTGAACCCAGAAAATGTTTCATCATCCCATAGATTCCCACCTCCGATCCACCAATACATGAAGCTGGATGTTTCACTATCCATTGGACTACCTGAGAATGAACCAATAACAGAAAGAATGATAGATAACAAATTGACTTTTAACAATGTGCATTCATCAACCCGTATGGATGTAAGTGAATAATTGACTAGACTAAAACTACTGCCTGACTAAGAGGCAACTCGTAGAAGTTCCCAGCTGAGTTAACCTTCTGTTAGCGGAAACTTAAGCAAATTATATATGTCATTCAGAAAACATGCGTCAAAAGTGAGCTAGGAGAAAGTTGACACCAAGCAAGTAAGCGAACCATCCTCATTCCAGTGGGTGACATAATATTCCTGCTTCACTTTGACCGCTAGGCCACACAGTTAGGAAAAGAAACATGATTTTGATGAACACTTGGTAAGACGAAAAATTCTCTCTTTAGCATATGTACAATTTGATACAGAGCCTATGAACAAGTGTCATAATCCAGATTTCTCACAATCATTTACTAGATCTGACTAAACACATATTTACAGTAGTACAATATTTAAGTGGCTACGGTTTGCACCATCATCTATACATTATCAAAGAGGATCCTCTTTACCTCATGCAAAACTTTTCTCCAGAAAACAGCAGATTGATCAACTCCTCGGAGAAGAGGAGATTTGTCAGCAAGTAAATTACTGACCACTTGCCTACCAATAATTTCCACAGGAACAATAACCATCTTTAAAGTGATGCAAGCACTTTGAGTCATGTATGTATATTTCATGTTCGTATTTCTGAGAAACAAGCTTGGCAGTCCTATGGCAATCTTCACACATTCTGAGGTTCTTAATGATGCGTATCGCTTGAGAAGATTGAGGACTGTTAATGAGGGCAAAAGAAAGTGCAAGTTTCTCACTATGAACTCCAGTAATATTTTCGTCCTCCTCTTCTTTGATGCAAAGCTTATTGCAAGAGCTGGATCCCTCCATTTTTACCTCCTTTCGTTTAATCCAAGAACCTGGGATCTCAGAATTACTTTGCTGACCTGAAGCAAATACATGGACCACATTGTTGATCTCAGTCCAGCTCCAACTAAGAGACTCTTCATGATGATTTCTTTTTCTAGGTCGCATCACTGCTACTGATTCTTCAGAAACCCCGCGTAGTACATATAACTGTAAAAGTAACTGATAGATCACTACATTTCCAGGATCCAGTTTGAATAATTGTTCCCCAGCATGGATAGCTAAATTCAAATTACCATACGCGCGAGAAGCAGTCAGCAATGCACCCCATAAAGAAATATCATGCTCCATGGTCATATTGTCTATAAAATCAACTGCTTCTTCAAGTTTACCTGAGCGTCCATATAAATTAACCATAGCCACACAATGTTCTAGACCTGGTACAATCCGATACTCCTCGGACATGCTAGAGAACATATGCTTCCCCTCTTCAACCATTTTGGCTAGACCATAAGACGAAATCACACTGGAGAAAGTACCCCTATTTGGTTTAATCCCTGCCTCTTTCATTTGATGAAATAGTTTTAGCGCTTCACTGGAACAGCCATGTAAAACATAACCAGCAATCAATGTATTCCAAGAAATGATATCTTTCATTGACATCCCATCAAATATTGTTTTAGAGTATTTTATGCTCCCAGACTTGGAGTATGTGTCTATAAGAGAATTAGAAATGGAGAGCTCATTTTCCAGATTGAGACGCAAAACACAACGATGGATCTCTTTCACCTTCTTTGCGCCAATTAGGTTTGCACAAGCTGGTAGGATGGACAAAATGGTAACTGTGTTTGGTTTAAAACCAAATGACTGCATTTTCCGGAATATACCCAATGCTTTGTCTTTCTGTCCATTTTGCAAATAGCCAGCAATGAGAGCGTTCCATGAGGCAGCGTCCCGCTTAATGCTCCCGTCCTTCTCCATCCTCCAGAAAAGATCCAATGCCTGATCCTCATCGCCATTTTGCATGTGTCCTGTAATCAGCACATTCCACGTGATTACATTAGGTGATACATCAAACTCGTGCATCTTCATAAAAAGATCATAGGCTTTTCCACAGCACCCAGCTTGGCAGTACCCTCCAATCAAGGAATTCCAACTGTATACATCTTTCTCTGGGATCATATCAAAGACCAGCCGAGCAGCTTCGAGTTTACCACACTTGGAATATAAGTCAACCAAAGCATTCCCAATAATTACCTCTCCATCAAATCCCAACTTAACAACCAAAGAGTGAAGCTCTCTTCCCTTCCTCAGGTCCTTGAGAGACGCACAAGCTGAAATTGTACTGGTAAGTGTCACTTCACTTGGTGTAACTCCATTCAGGATCATCTCCTGGAACAATTCTAATGCCTGGCCATTCCTGTTATGTTGAGCCAAGCCTGAAATTAGACAAGTCCAAGTAAAAACATCAGGCATTATCCCATTACCCTCCATCTCCTTCATAACCTCTAGTGCCTCATCACACCTACCTAACTGATTATAGCTTGCTATCAATATATTCCATGTGATCAAACTTGGTTCTACGCCTTCAAGACGCATCAAGTTCAATAACCTCCGTGCCTCAATAATATCACCCTTGTGACAATATGCCATTATAATTGAATTCCAAGACACTGTATCCCTCATCTCCATACTCTCAAAAAGCTTCTTAGCACAACCTAACAACCCACATTTTGCATAAACAGCTAGAAGTGAATTATTCACACGAATCTCAGAACTCATCGCACATCGAATCACTATAGAATGAATCAACATGCCAGTCTCAACATCCCCACAATTTGCACAAGCTTGTAAAATCTTGGGGAACAAAAAGCTATCAGGTACAACACCATCCTCCATCATCACGTAAAAAAGGTCCATAACTTCACTCCACCTACTATCTCTCGAACAAGCACCAACCATAGCAGTCCACGCAAATAAATCTCTTTTACGCATTTGACCAAACATTTCATATGCTTCTTGTAAAGACCCACATTTCGAATACATCCCTAACAACTTAGTTTCAATAAAAGGGTCAACTTTTTCAAATAAAAATTTCATTTCCCTGTGAAGTTTACGGCCAAAATGCAGTGACTTTTCATTGATGCAAGATTCTATAAGTCTTGAAAAAGTTTCGGTTTTTACCTTGTACCCATATTGAGAAATGGACTCGAGAGTTGCTATGGCTTCACTAAGGCGCCCATTTTTGCAGAGATAATCCAAATGGGTATCCGTGAATCTTGATTCCTCTGTACTGGGTGCAAAATTGACGGGTATTTTGTGTTTCTGATGATAATTTTGGGGTAATTCTGAAATTGTTGGAAAAATTGATTTACAGGGAAGAATTACACTCTCCATTGGAGAGTGCGTGCCCAATTTTTTCTATTTTCTTTTTGAGAGTTTTTGATTAATCTGAGTGATGAATGAGTTGCAGAGAGCCATATGAAGTGGAGCCATGATTCTACTTTGAACCAAACAGAAACTGACAACTGGGATTATCCAAGAAGGAAATGATCAACTCGGATATACCATCCATTACTAGGCTTACTTGGGCTAACGCTTGTTTAGAAACCCATTGGGCTAGTGCCTTTGTGAAAGAGCTTATTCAGAGGTGTTAAACTAAGGGCCAACAACACAACAAATCTTACTAGCTTAGGCCTAATTTAGGGCCAATAATTGAGTGGGTTGGATCAAATTTGAGTAGGTCATAATGGGCCAAGGTTCAATTCAACTCGAATTTGCTTGAATCAAAACGGGTTGGGTCAAAATTAGTTGAGTAATGAGTTATAAAGCGGGTCAAGACTCAACTCGAATCCACTTTTACTAAATTTTACTTATTTTATTTGCTCTTTTTCAATATTTTTATACTTAATTAAATTATATTTTTCTTTATTCTGGCTATATGAAACATATCAAATTAAAAAAAAGTATTTTAAATTTTTTTGATAAGATCTCTCTCGAGTCAATTCGTGTTACATATCAACCCAATTTTAAATGGGTTGGATTGAGATGACTTGAGCTAATAAATGAGCGGGTTATTAAGCGCCCAAACTTCAACGGATTGGACGGTTGGGTTTAATTTTGCAACCCTAGTCTAATTACGTGTAATTTTGAAATTATGATTTGTATCAGTTCCTAGATATATGGTATCAAAATTAACTGTAATTCATTTTAGATACACTATATATTTAAATAGATTCACATATATTTTGGGATACACTGACTTTCTCGCTTGCTCTCTATTTATGTATTTCAAAATTTATCTAGTAATTGGTATTAAAGATATGTATATCTAGGTATAGTTTTTCCTTGAAACAATAGTTGCTCCAAGGTAAAAAATGGATGACGTTCAACTTTTGATCCTCATTTCTTATGGATAAATCTTCAAGGTTAAAAATCAAAATTATTACTCATGGGGCAATTTTTTCTTATGGATATCATGCATAACTTTAACTAATTAACAACTTCCCCTTTGTTAAAATTTACAACTTTGTGTGGGGATAAATATTTATTTGCATCTAGCATTTATATTAAACTAAAATAATTCAACTTTATCAGTAAAAATATACATTATTCAACTATGCAATGACAATAACACATCTAGTACAATCACACAAGTGGGATCTGAGGAAAAAATGTACGCAAACCTTATCTCTATCTGTCGCGTATTAGGATAGAAGGTTGCGGTTGGTCAGAGATAAATGGTTAAGTAATAAATATGTGCATAAAATACACGTTGATCTTATGCTTGAATTGAAATAAACATCGAATACGAATAATTTTTTATGTTAAAGATTGACCACTTGTCCATGAGACAAAGCGTAGGAGGAAAGATTGGAATTAATTCAACTCTTGGAAATTGAAGAAATGAGAGAAACAAACGGCGAAAGAACGGTGTTTGTTGCTGCTGCTTTAAGTTTGCAACACTAAATTTGGTCTCGTAAATAATTAACCAACACACGTTGTTCATAAATCTGTCGTTTGATTCATGGGATAAGAGGAATATTACAGGATTAAGTTTGAAATAAAATTTATATTTTAATTTATTTAGTTAAAAATATAACTAACTAATCACTTATTCTAAATTCAACCTTGATGTTGATTTTATCTCGTTTAAAAAATAAGATAAAATTAATCTAAAAATTATAATCTCGGGATAATTAATTCCGCGAATCGAACGACCAACCTGACTGCGTTGCTTGCCCTCTACAATATACAGCAGGAATGTAGTTTGAACATTGATACACCAAATTTACTCTGATATACAACTGATTAATAATTAATATTGTCAATGAAATATAGTACTCTTGAGTCTTGACTGTACATATATATTAACTAGTTATATGCACGGGCTTAATATTTATTTTTTATGTGATATATATTTATTAAATGATATTAAATTATCACACTAAGTGTAAAATAAATACCTAATAAGTATTATTAATATTGATAATTTAAGCAATAATTTTAATATATATTTGTATGATAGTAAATTATCTCTTTTTTTTTTCCATGCAAATCTAATGCAAAGATGTCTATTGAAATATCCATGATTAAATATTTTTTGTCATTGATCGTTGGTTTTTTACTCAAATAGTTAAAAAATATACACAAATATTATTAACATTCAATATAATAAAGTTATAATCAAATGATATGAATTTAAAACTAAAAGTCATAGTTGAAGCAGATCCCATAAGTTTGATATTTTTTTATAAATTTTAGTAGTTCCATTAACAAAATTATTTAATGACATTAATTATAAGGGTTACGTGTTATCTTTCATTTTCTTCTTTAACCATCTTTTGAACACTTAATTAATACTTCATTCATTAGAGCCATAAGTATGTATGACTTTGAAAAAAAATAAAAAAGAGATAATAAATATTTTTTAATTTTGAAACACATTCATTTGGCAAAATGACTAAGATTTAGGAGGACATTTAAACAATAAAAATGAAAACCAGATCCGATATTTGCTCTCCAATAATATAATACATAGTCTCACTGTCACTATTTTCACATTTTCCTAGTGTGGTTTGTTGCCATCCATAGAGCGTTGAATTGGTTCAACTAGGCTAAAAATTAAATATTATTATTATTTTAAAAAAATATTTATATATAATTTAGATAAATATTATACATTTAGGTGTGTGGTGGTGAAATGATGGCGACAAGGGGGGTGAGGTATGCTGAAGGACAAAGAGAATATAATTAATTAATATAAAATGTTAGTAGTGGAGTTTATTTTTCGTGAAAAGTCATTTTTCTTATTTTTAAAGGATTTGTTTAGTTCAGACGAGGAAAATGATAGTGAATTAATTTTTTTTTAAAAAGTGAAAAAAAGTACTAACTTAATCACAATTTACTTTTTACTTTTTACTCTTTTTTTTTTTTTTGTATTTTGGCTAGTGTGAATGTGTGATGAGTCAATTTATAACTAACAAGACGATTTTGTACGTCAAACATTTATAGACCATGCCAAAAATGCAAATTAATAGTACATGTTTTATTGATGTAACGTTGATAGTATATTAGTACTACATATAGAATGACTTTAAAATTCAAATCTCACTATATCTTTACTGAGTTCTCATCTTTTTTACTGCTTTCGTAACTCGAATTCACAATTTTTCAAATTGAAAATGAGAAATACTTACCATCTGAGCAATTTTCTATTGTCAAATTTTACTTTATAATTATATTTTCTTTGTTTTAAAACCCTTTTTTTTAATTAGTACTCTCTTTGTCTCATTTTATGTAGTACTTTCTTTTAGTCTGTTTTAAAAAAAATATCAACTTATTATAAATAGAAACAATTCAACTTTAAAATTCTTTTTTACGCTCAATGAAATGAATATCAATCACTTAAAGATCTAAGAATTATTTTAGATCACTTTTTTTAAAATATCATATAAAATTAAAGACTACGATATAAAATGAAACAAAGAGAGTAGAATTTTTAAAAGACGTGTAAAAGAAATTAAGACAAATTTGAAACGAGGGCAGCACTTTCTCTGTTCACTTTTACTTGTCACTATTACTATTTCACTTATCGATATCAAACTACATGAACTTTGACCAACATTTTAAGATATATTTTTCCATCATATTAATGTGGGAAAGATTGAAACTTATAACAATTTTTTCGTATAGTTTTCAACTATCTAAATTTTAAATATTAAATTTAACTTTAAAATTTAATCAAATTGATTTCGAAGAACAAAATACTGACAAATAAAAATGAAGAGATGGAATAACAATAAGTAAATCTAAAAATTACCTTTACATAAAAATTAAAAAAAAAAAGAGGTAAAAAATAAATAAAAAAGGAGTTCACACTTCAGATATAGGGACTAGATAAATCTCGAGATCTACTTTTCATTTGAAAATTATTTATCTATTAATTTAAATTAATATTGTTTATGATTCACATTTACTGTAGTGATTATGAACTTACTATACGATATTTCAAAAAAGGGTGATGATAAATTCTAATATTAATGCATAGTTCAGATTAAGAAATATCAACATTTTGTTTTTACATTTTAATTGGTATACAAAATTTACTAATTTTTAAACAACAACACTGTGAATTTTAGTAGTAGGTTAGTTGAATAGTTAAAAAATTATTTTTAATAGACATTACGGCATAGAAATTGAAATTACGTATATTTATTATTTCTTTAATTTTAAATTTATTTATCGTAGCTATTTAAAATAGAATGCTTTTTTATTTTTAATAATTCTTTAGTTATAATTTTTACTTAAACATATTCAAAATCAAAGATTAAAAAGCATTTTAATAAGTATGTTTAATTTAAAAGTACAAAATTTAAAAATTATTTTTTACCTCTTAAAGTTTGTGTCAAATCATAATCAAATAACTAAATAGATATACATGGATTATTATCAAATGTCTCACGTATATATTCAAACTCACAACTTTTCGAAAGTGAAGAGTGGTTATCGTTGGGAGTAATTAAAATGCATTAACAAGAACCCAATCAGCACCATATATATTGGCCTTCTGCATACTACAGTTCTTGACTCTTTTCTTCCACAAATTCCCTTTTTCAAAGATTGAAACTTTCCTGTCTTTGTTTTTCTTATGCATTGAAAGAAACCAGTAAATAGACAAAAAAAGAAAAAATGGAGACAAGTTTAGTTTCCAAGTTCCTCAAAGTTTATACCTTTATCTTGTTAATGGTAGCTCAGCTGGTCTTATGCAATGTTACCTATGATAAGAAGGCCATTATCATTAATGGCCAAAGAAGGATTCTTCTATCTGGTTCCATACATTATCCCAGAAGCACCCCTGAGGTATTCTCATTTCTGACTAAAAACTTAAATTTTATTTTCCCTCCTTTGGGAAACACACTTTTTGATAATGGGTGGCAGTGAGACTCCACCCACTGTATTATCTCATCCAAAAGGTTAAATCTTTGTGTTATGTCTCAACAGTTTCCAATACTATATATTCTTGGAGAGACAGTGTAATTATGTATTTTATGTTAATGTATTGATGAATTAAATGAAATGGGGTGTTACAGATGTGGGAAGATCTCATAAACAAGGCTAAAGATGCAAACTTGGATGTAATTGAAACTTATGTTTTCTGGAATGTTCATGAACCTTCCCCTGGCAATGTGAGTGTTCCAATGCTCTATAATTTGCCCTTAAAGACTTGACCTCTATGTTTGCTGATTGCTAATGTACTCCTACATTTTTCTTGTGGACAGTATAATTTTGATGGGAGATATGATCTTGTAAGGTTTATCAAAACTGTGCAAAAAGCTGGCCTTTATGCACATTTGCGCATTGGACCTTATGTTTGTGCTGAGTGGAATTTTGGGTAATAGCTTTACTTTTAGTATCTTTACACGAATAGTTAGGCAGGATTTATTTCTTACCGATATACATACATTATACACTCATTTTACACGACCATACACATATTATACATCTATGGGCCAATTTTATGGTTAATTTCAAGAATGAGCTAATGATTCTATGTAACCTCTCATTTGATGCAGAGGATTTCCTGTATGGTTGAAATATGTTCCTGGTATCAGCTTCAGAACCGATAACGAACCTTTCAAGGTTTGTTCAAAGTTTAAAAAAATGATCTTTTGTCATATAACTGAACATTATCAACTACTGTACAAATATGACACCAATTACACCAATTTGTGTACATGTTTGTTTTTTCTTTTAGGTGATAGCCAACATGAGTAGTATCAGTGTTTCTTTTTTTCTTTTCTGTTTTTTCCTGATTTGTAGTATTGACATTTCAATTGTTTTTGTGGTAAAGGCAGCAATGCAAAAATTCACTAATAAAATAGTTGAGATGATGAAGAGTGAAAATCTGTTTGAATCCCAAGGAGGTCCAATTATACTGTCTCAGGTATGAACCTTGTGTAGTTTCTATTTTTTCTGAAATACATGATATATCGGACAATTGTCTAGCGAGTGTTCTAATGTTGTTTCTGGTTAGATTGAAAATGAATATCAACCAGAAAGGGAGGCGCTTGGAGCAGCTGGTAAAGCATATGTCCAATGGGCTGCACAAATGGCTGTTGGATTAAATACTGGAGTCCCATGGGTTATGTGCAAGGAGGATGATGCCCCTGACCCTATCGTGAGCTTCTCCTGTTATTCTCACTATGATTGCATTATTAGCTCAGATTAGGCATAACGTTCTTGAAACTACTGACTGACGATTCCAATCATGTGTCTTTATCAGATAAATACATGCAATGGTTTTTACTGTGATGAATTTTCTCCCAACAAACCTTACAAGCCAACTATGTGGACTGAAGCTTGGAGTGGCTGGTAACATCTTCTTTCAGAGACTTGAGGATTTCCTATGCTCAAGTAATGCAAATATATGCTCATTTTCATAAGCTGATCTTATATTCTTGTTTGTTGAGGGAAGGTTCGCTGAATTTGGTGGCACGATACCTGTGAGGCCAGTTCAAGATTTGGCATTTGCAGTTACTCGTTTCATACAAAAAGGTGGCTCATTTGTTAATTATTACATGGTAATGAATTTCCTCTGAAAAGAAAATTCAACATGCATACTGCACATGTTCATGCTTGAATAGGACAAATGATCTTGCTTGTCTTAATTATTTCTTCTTTTGACAGTTCCACGGAGGAACCAACTTTGGGCGTACAGCTGGAGGACCTTTTATAACAACTAGTTATGACTATGATGCTCCCATTGATGAATATGGTGAGTAATCAGCTTAGTCCATAATGGCTAGAAAGTCCTTTTGTGCATGAATTTATAACTTAGAATCTCTAAGTTATATAGTAGAAGTTCTTGTTCATAACATATGCTGAAGTGACATGGTCAAACTTTAGATTAAACTTTTAGTTATAGGCTAACTTCTTAAACTCATGTTTAATCAGGTTTGATCAGGGAACCTAAATATAGCCATCTAAAAGAGCTCCACAGGGTAATTAAACTATGTGAGAGCGCTTTATTATCCTCAGATCCCACTGTTGTTTCACTAGGAAGCTACCAGGAGGTTAGTAAGTCTCAATTACAAAGGTTCTTAACTTCAGAAATATGACATTAGCTTTACTAGTTTGTTTTGCTGAATCAAATAAGTCATTTATTTTAGGCTCATGTGTTCTCGTCTGGCAAAGGAAACTGTGCAGCATTCCTCTCAAATTACGACAGTAACTCTGCTGCTAGAGTAGTTTTTAACAAGAAGCACTTTAATCTACCTCCTTGGTCCATCAGTATTCTTCCAGACTGCAACCATGTTGCCTTCAATACTGCAAAGGTAAGCAAGATTTTAACAAGCATTTGCACAATTGCAATGTTAATTTGGACGTTGGCAGCATATTATCAATGTATGTTATTCATCGTCGTTCATCTCTTTCTGCTTGAAGAGAATTTCTAGTAGCTATGTGCTTTGCCTTTCAGCTTAGTAATTTAAGACATCTTTTTCTTGCTAAGGTTGGGACTCGAACTACACAAGTTCGAATGATACCAACTAGCTCTCAGCTCCACTCTTGGGGGGCTTATAGTGAAGATATATTTTCTTCAGAGGACACTTCAACTTTTGAAGCTGTAGGACTTTTGGAGCAGATAAATATCACCAGAGATAATAGTGATTACTTGTGGTACATAACAAGGTGGGGTTCATAAATAAGTCGAAAAATCATTCAAACTTATGTGTATAAACTTTTCTAATATTGACAATGAATTCACTTTCTTACTTGCATTGCAGTGTTGATATTAGTCCCTCAGAATCATTTCTACGAGGGGGACAAAAACCCACACTCAGCTTCTCCTCAGATGGACATGCAGTTCATGTTTTTGTAAATGGGAAACTTTCAGGTAATGATGGTATCTGTTGGTTCATATTTAAAAAAGGAGAAAAAAAAATGATGCAAATGTGAAAATTAAGATTTGGTAGTTGGCCAAACTTATGGTTTCACATTTCTTTGGTAGTTGGTCAAACTTATGGTTTCACATTTCTTTGGTAGTTGGCCAAACTTATGGTTTCACATCACAATTGTTGACATTATATATTGGCCTATGTCATTAGTGACATAGGCATGGTCTTCCCTTTGCCTATAAATAGAGAGCA
>JBCEWC010002878.1:0-24709 GCA_038996855.1 Solanum aculeatissimum | reverse complement strand
ATTCTGTTAAAACTTGATCGAATCAATTTGGATGGACAAAAAGTGTCCCTATTTTTCAAAGTTAAAGGATTCCTTTATGTTCAATGTAATATTAGAGGGGCAAATTTAAACTCACCATTTACTGAATGAACAAAATGTTACCTGTATAAAAAGAAGAGGAATCTTTACATTGCCAACCACATCCCTTGTACTGGATTTTGCATAGAAATCTTCAATAGCATTAAATCCATAAGACACCATAGATATTGCTTTCTCAAAGTCCCTAACAGATGTTGCCAAAAGAGCATTTTGGACATCAAAGCCTTTTCCACGACCTTGAAATAGTTCCTGCACACATCTTAGAAATGTTAAAGAGGTGTCAAGCTTTTACGGTATTCTTAAACACAGGGAAACAACATTCAGAGCAATGCCTCATACAAACAAACTGAACATAAAAAGGCCATTAAGCATGAGTCTAACAAAAACTCCAGATGTCAATCCTTCACTGACAGCTTTATGTAAAGAAAGAGTTTTTTACCATGTTAGATCCCAATATATCTATTAAGCCCCGTGTCAGCTTTTGGTCTAAAGCAATGTGATGAGGCGTGGCTCTTGTTGCCTCCTCTAGGTCAAAAGGATTGTTTATGCAAGTAGCAGCTGTAAGAGGTGTTTTTTCTCCAACCTCAGCCAGATACTTTGTCAACATGTTGGCGCCATAACCCCAGCCCACACTCATTATTGTTGACCACGGTCTTTTCTTGTTGATAAATTGGACAACTGTGGAGATATCATCGCTGTCAGCAGCTGTAAATAACCTACATAAATAAAGTAGTCATCTGTTCTTCCTTTAGCTTATTACAAGAGACATGCTGAATGGCCACAACTGGAAGCAAAAAATTCTAAAGAGACTATACAGAAGCCAAACCACAATTCCAATAAACCAGAGATTTGTTCCATAATCTTAAAAAAGATAATCTCTTTTCTGAACTAATAAGTTTAGAACATAAAAGTAAGGAAAGGCTGTGAAGAATGCTAAGTAAAACCTACAATACTCCTTTCTTATTTTGATAACAAGCAATCCTCAAACATAAATTGTCTGTGATTGCACCTAGTTAGTTCGGATTCAAGAAAGCTAAACAGGATGCTGCAATTACCAGATTGAAGCACTAACACTTAATAACTACAAACCAGTCACTGGGAAAGAAACTAAAACCTAAACTCTTATATCTGCATCAAGCCTAACTTCTTAGGATTATCACGAACAAACAGTAGTAGTTTTGCATTCAGTTCATAACAGGATGGTAATGCAAAATGCATACTATGCTGCATTTAAACGAATCAAATGCAGAACAATACAAGTACAACACATGATTACTAGTAAAATGATATTGCATTTCTCACCTGGCAGTTGTCAATGGTGAACCAGCACAACCTCTAGGATTCATGACAACAGGAAAACACCCTCTCCTCAAACTCTCCACCACAAATTCTTGAATATTCTTATCCATACTTCCCTCCGTTGTTCCTGGAACAATAACCAAAGTCGAATCCAATCCATATTCTTCTTCCAAGTTCAAATTTTCTGGCCAATCCAGCGACACTACTCCTCCATCTTCCGCACTCAAACATACTCTCTGATACACCAACTTCTCATCACAACAATCAGAATCCCTCAGCTGAATTTTCCCTTTATCTAGCCTCAGGAAATGCCTATCTTCCTTTACAAGCCTCTCGTTCAAGTCCTCCATAAGCTCACTATCCTGAAACGATATAGACGGACAGCGTAATACAACAAATCGATTAAACGGCGTCGGACTAGTGAACAAGATCCATTCTCCGAGGTCCAAAACAGAAGTTTCTAGAAGTTTTACTGAGGTTTTTGATTGAGATAGGTGCAAAGCAAAACCAGATACAAAACCTAGGGCTGGAGCAATTAAATCGAGTGAATTTACAGAAGGAAATTGCGAAACTATATTTTGAAATAGATTTTCTAATGGCATATGGTTTAAATTCCGAATTGCGAGAACTGTATGACGATGATGAGGATTCCATTTCAATCTCCGATGCGTCCATCGCCGATGAAGTGTTCTTCTGGTGGGATTTCTTTGAAACGTTGAGGGAAACTGAAAATAACTGCTACTGCATGAAAAACTCATCTAATTGCCGTCGTAGCATACGCGAAAAAAGGAATTGAGATTTCAATGGGATGATGAGATTGGTGTTGAAGGTGGAACAGTGAATGGAGTAGTAGTAGAAAGGCTACAAGTTCGAGAAGCAGCTAGCGAAGAGAAGGTAAGAAATCCGACGGTGGAGAATAACAGAAAGGGGACCAGAAAAGAGGGCTCGTGGGCCAAGATTTGGGAGATCAGTTACGGTTGCAAATGGAGCTTGCGGGTCCCACTTTACTAAAGAGCGCCAAAAAGGACCCTTACGTGGCGGAATAGCATACGGTTACTTGTTCTGTGCGCCTTCAAACATGACCACTCGGCTTTCTATATTCTGTCTTGGTCTGGCCCTCTCTGCCAAAAATTTTCACGCTCAAAGAACTTTCAGCATTTGTACTCAAATCCGTAATGTCTTTTCGAGTACATTAGTAATCAAGAGTAAAATTGAATACTCTCTTTTCACGTCATCATTGAGTGTACCTTCTTTAATAATTATAAATATTATAGGAAAAAATTAGGTTTAATTGCTCATAGATTAAGAAATTCATATCAAAATGTAATGTTTAAAATTCTCGTACAATTGAATTTAAGTTGAGATAAATTACTATTCAACATTAAATTAAATTGAGATACCTGAGTTTATCAATTTTTGATTGGGTAAGGGGTGAAATGGAGACTCAACATTATTATGATAAATAAAATTTAAAAGTTGACGTTCTTGCACGTTGCTAATTAGTGATAAAAAAAAAACTAATTATCAATTGCATACTGACACTCACTTATTATGTAATTGTTTCCCAAACTACAATTTACTACTTGCTGCATACTTAACATATACTGACTTTTTTTTAAAAAAAAATTGTTGAACAATTAAAAAGTGCCACATCAATGATTAATGACATGAGTGTGTGGTTTTCTTAAAAAGTTTGGACAATTTTTTTACTTTTGAACTAACTTTTAATATGTAAGTTATGATCGAAACCATTTTTAAAATTTCAGAATGAAATTTACCTCTTTTCTTTTGACCAGATGCTTGAAACTTGAAACCTATTGTACTTTGTACTTCAATAACTCTTTTGTTAGATCATAGATGCTAAATCCACATTGTACCATGAAATGTAACATAATAATAATATTTTTTTTAAAAATAGATAAGATATTATGAAATATTCATCTCTCAACATACGTCATTAAGCACAAAGCTTATCCAGTGTAGAATTAGGTAAACAAATGAAATCGGGTGCTATTTTCGAACTATTAGATCGATATATTATATCTCTCTTGATTAATAAATATTGCCATAATTTTCATTCCTTAGATTCATATTTTTAAGAGATAAATATAAAAAATATACCCAAATTTTATTATTATTTTGTTTAGCTTCATACCTAAATTATTGGGAGTATGAGTTTCATACTTAAATTATCATTTATTAGTTACCCATGAGTTATATGTAGCGAATTCATCTTAGTTTACCTATAATACATAGGAAGAATTAAAAAAATAATTAAAAATACTACGATCTATATTTGAAAGAATTATTGTAACATTCCTTAAAATGCCCCGACTTAGAAAACCCAAGAAGTCCTAGAGAAAAGTTTGATTCTGCATTAGGCTGAGTTTTACGAACATAATCTATGACTTGTAGATGCATCTACAAATCATAGATGGCACTACAAGAAAAATGCTTATTTAAGACCAACTTTTAGAGACGAGCTAATAATCCCATCTCTAAAGATATATGTTTTAGGAAAAGATTTTATTTCAGTCCTTATTTATATAGTTTATTACGAAGATATTAAATTCGGTCCCTAAAGAATTAATTAACTAGTCCCTAATTGTAGTTATAGAACTGAAGAGGGAAAATTTTTATTTTTCACCAAAAAAAATGGTGTCAAAAACTTTTACAGGAAGTCCAAAAGAAAAAAAAAACTTCTTTTTCCATTGTACTGATCGATCTATTTTCTAAAGGAATCATAAAAAAGGAAAAAACTGATTTCTTCAAATAATATTTTCTAGTCGCAATTTTCCCTATACGTACACCTAGTCGATCTGTCTTCAACAAACTGATCAAAATCATATATTCTCATCGCTAGTAAATTTTCTCAATGCTAGCGACCTGCCCTATTCTCAACGCCAGTGAATTTTCTGCGTATAGTTGTTGTGTCTTCGATCACCTCTGTCCCAAGGTCGAAGTCGGTGTCTTCTTCCAGTGTACAGTTGTTGCTCAACTGCTTGTTTAAACAAAATTTCAGGTTTGATTCCTCTTCTGATCGAGTTGCTTGTTTCTTCTTAGTTTATTTTTCTTCTTGTTTTATATATGGAACTTTACACAAGTTGTTCGTATGAAACTCAATAAATTAGAATCCCTTACATGTGTTCATGTCGCACTGTTTGAATTTCGTGGCTTGCCTTACTACTCCCTTTCTATAGTATTTCTAAAAAATTAACACAACTTTTGAAAATTTTAACATGTACATTGAGTTTGTACGAGAAAAATAAAAATAGGGGACTTACAGTTTCACAAGTGAGGTCATATTTCCTATGTACTTTAGGACATGCCCAGATAATCGATTATTAGAAATAGCCTTGGAAAACTTCAAATTCATTAGAAGCTTTGAATCAAAGTTTAAATTTTAATAGTGTATATGAATAAATTGTGTTACATGAGTTCCGACTTGGTAGATGCCCATTCAGGGGGAATTGTACCACTTAAGTAGTTGTGGTTGAGATCACTGCAAAATAACAATTTTTCTGGATGCTCTCTGTATATTTTCTAATAATTGTTCTGAATGCAAAAAGGTAATAATTGCGGTTGAGACCACTTAAGTAGTTGTTGATGTGCCCCGGTAGAACTAAGAATAAGAATTGGTAGAAAGTTTTTCATGTTGAACCAAGATTTTTCATGTTGAATTAGTATTCCAGGTAATACGCATTAAGGAGCAAACTATGAACACAGGGACCATCTCCTAGCTTTTTAAAAGCTGAAATAGCAGCACGAAGCTCTACACCACGGGTAGAAGGTTGACAGGCAGTTTCAGCAAGCTGATTAGCCAGCTTTTGCCTACGTTCAACAATGACAGTTTGTAGTGACAACAACACAGCAGGACCTAATGTTTTCTTCACTTTTACTTCAGATTCAACACGTTCTCCTTCATTAAAGATAGTTGATTAAGAATTTTGTTTATGAGAAACAATAATGAGGGAGGTAGTGGTATATATAGGGAGAGGCTTTTCATAAAGAGGAAGAGGATGCAGTGAAGTATTCTATATGTTTTTAAGTTAGACAAGTTTGGACATGGAATAAACCACGTATATTATGAGTTGAGATTCAAAATTTTATTGCTTCAATTATTAGAGAGAGTTGTTGATTTTCAAGATGACAAGATCCAGATTTAGGAGAGTCCTTCAAGTCACTATCACCAATCAAAGAAATATTTTTCCTTTCCTTTCACATGAATTAATTACAAATTTTTTAGGCCAATACCAAGACCCAACAAGGCCTCATCTACTCTCCTTTCAGCTAATAGAACATCTAGGTGATCAGGAAACTCTGTAAGCCACTTCTCTAGGTTTGAAGGCTCCCTAAAGTCATCAGTAGAAGAGCTATCAGACAAATAATCAATATGAACTCCCTCAGCTAAAACATGAATTAATGTTGCCGGAGTAGATAGCAAGTTTTCATGGATGACAGTTCACCCTCCAAATTTGATATCTCTTTTGATGTGCTGCTAGTAAATGAAATACAAAACAAGTAAGCATTGATTAAACACAACAATTAAAGCTACCACACACTATAAACAAAGAATATGCAATAGTTTGAAAAGGCAGTAGCAGGTCAAACTATCATTATCTTTTTTTAATGTAGTGAGTTGTTGTATTAGAAAGGCATCAAGAAGATACAAATTACACACACATTAACATAGTTAAATTCTGAGAACAAAAATGCCTATTTAATCAGAAAATTAGTCACAAGAAAAATAACAGTCGTTAAGCCATATCGAGGGAGCTAATGAAATCTAAAAGGGATATTATATCATTAAAAGAGGATAAATTGTGTCAAACAACATTCTTAATGGGAGACTTCTGTTATTTTAAAGACATTTTTAGTTTACGCAAGTTGTTTGTGTGAAACTCAATAAACTACAATGCCTTAAATGTGTTCATGTCACACTATTTGAATTTTCTATTTTGCCTTACTTCTCCTTTCTATAGTACCCCAATGTACCAGACAAAGTATTGTCTCAAGAAGATAGTTGACTGGTTAAGATATAGGAGTGTACCAGACAAAACATTTTTCTCCCAAAGGCAATTGTTGAATGGTTATGATATAGGAATGCACCAGATAAAGCATCACCCCATAAGGAAATAGTTGTTGATGTTGGGAAGTGTTTCATAACAATAAGATCGCATTACTTTTCACATCTTTCCAAATTTTAAATTTTCTGGTATATGTGAAAATATTGTAGCTTTGTGTATTATATATTGTACAACTCTGTTAGATTTATCTCGTATAATTACTCTGGTGAATACAAAGCATGATCCATATCTTTAAGGAAGGTAACATTGGGAAGTGCATCAAAGGCCTAAATCATTTTTAAAAAAATATTCTCCTTTGTGGTTGGGCCATATAAAGCAAATCCAATGTATGTTAATTCTCTAAGATATTGGTAATTGGCTGACAAGTAGTATCTTTGAAGTAAAACTTTTTTTCTTTCTGAAATTTAAAGTTGGTGTTTCAAATGCACTCAAGTGGTTACTTGCTAATCTTGTCGCATACAAGGACCATACTTTTAACCAGATCTTATGCCACTCTAAGAAATAGTGGTGATGCTCCCTTTTTAGTCCTGAATTCTCAAGATGCTTACATATTTTTAAAAGATTATTCATCCAATTCTAATTAACTAAGTTCAGAGAACTCTGAATCTTTCACTTTCCAGAGATCCCCTTTGAAGATTTTGAGACATAACTTAGGTAGTGTCACTACTACGAGCGATCATAGTTTAGGTTTAACCTCTTGACCTCTTTCATTATTATCTATAAAAAAAAGTGTAGGTCGCGAAAGAGGCAAAAGAAGAAATTCATAGAAAGGACTTTATGCTCAATCAAATAAGAAAGCTCTGATTATTTTGTCAACCTACATGAGCAGATTGAGTATGTGTTATACATTTTCAATGTTCTTCAGTCTACTCATTCCTCATTACCTATAAAAGTATCTACTTTTAGTAAATTAAACTCTCATATTCATGACCGCTTGCTTGACTTATCCGATCTCTATCAGAGAATAAGGACTGCAGGCATAATACAGAGACTAAAAATAATTATAAAATAATTTTACCAATCAAGTAGGTACCACGAGAATAGGAAGAGGGGGATGAGTTTTAGCAAAATGATTTCCACAAGTAAACTCTTATAATTTCTTGTATTCACACAATTGCTTGAAGTTTGCCATCTCTAGAAAATTGTGTTCTCTATTTATATCAACTTTATGGTCAAGTTTTCTGCTTTGTTCTCTATTTAAATATACTTTGTTGTTAATTTTTCAGACTTTGTGCATACTAATATTTAAAGTTATTCATGTAAGAGTTTTGTTTAATGATTATGATGTGTCCATGAGTTACTACATAAGTTAATTTATAATATTTTATATTTCTTAGTACCATCTAACCTTAGAGTTCAACCCTATTGTGTACATCTGATTGTATCAAGTTGTTTACAAGTTAGTATTTTTTTAATTGTTAGTCTTTTCAAAGTTCTTTTTATTTACTCTTAAAGGATATGACACCTAATAAGCAGTGGATGGAACTTGTTGATAATCGTCTCGATGAAATCTACCTAGTTGGTGTGCAAAAGTTTTTGAATTATGTCTTTCAAAAAATAGGAGAAGAATATGAAATACGATGTTTATGTGTCAAATATTACAATGCATCTTTTCACACCCGTAAAGAAGTTGAGACACATTTGCAAGTATATAGAATCATTCGCAATTATACTTTTTGGTATCATCATGGAGAATGTTTGGGTAAGCCATTGTCAGAATCTGAATCTGAAGATGAAGATGAAGCTGCTGATGCAGTAGAAGAATGTGAGAGTGAGGATGAAGTAGAAGAATTGTTGAAAGATTTATATCCTAATCTTGATAGAGGAACTACACATACTGATTATGACGATTTACTTGAGGAGGAACCAAATGTTGAAGCTAAAAACTTTTATAGCCTACTGAAGGATTTTAAGTTGCCATTGTATGAAAATTCAAAAGCTTTAAAACTTTCCTCTTTGATCAAATTGTTTCATATCAAAAGTATGAGTCATTGGAGTAATGCATCATTTACAATGTTATTAAAATTGTTGAAAGAGAAATTATTTCCTGATGGCGCTAATTTGTCAAACTCATATTATGAGGCAAAGAAGATAATTCAAGAATTCAGGCTTTCATACAACAAGATTGATGCTTGTATTAATGATTGCATGCTATACTGGAAAGATGATAGCTTACTTGATTCTTGAGAAATTTGTGGTGCGTCCAGATGGAAAATGAATACATATAGTAGAAAACCAAGGAATAAAAAAGGTAAAAAGATAGCATCAAAAAGTTTACGCTATTTTCTCTTAAAACCTAGACTTCAGAGGTTGTTTATGTCTACAAAGACATCTACTCTAATGACATGGCATAAGGATAAAAGAGTTGATGATGGAATGATGAGGCATCCGATGGATACAATGGCATGAAAGTCCTTTGATGAACTTCATCCTTCATTTGCAGTTGAGCCTCGTAATGTTTGACTTGGACTTACAAGTGACAGGTTTCAGTCATTTCAAAATTCAAAAACCTCACGTAGCATTTGGTCTGTTGTTCTTATTCCTTATAATTTATCACCTTGGTTGTGTATGAAACAAGAAAATTTTATTTTTTCAATGCTTATTCCAGGTCTAAATGGTCTAGGAGATGCAATTGATACATATCTTCAGCCTTTAATAGAGAAATTGAAGGAGTTGTGGGAAGTTGGTATTGAGACCTATGATGCATCAACTAGACAGAATTTTAAGTTGCATGCTTCTTTATTATGGACCATCAATGACTTTTCAGCATATGAAAATTTATCTGGATGGAGTACAAAAGGAAAATTGGCATGCCCATGTTGCAATAAAGACACTTCCTTAATTCGATTGGCTAATTGTAAGAAGCAATGTTTTATGGGTCATCGACGTTATCTTTCTCAAAGTCACAAATGGCGAAATGAGAAGGAGTTATTTGATGGCAAAACGGGAAAAAGCCCCCCACCAAAAATGTGTTCTGGTATTGAGATACTTTCAAGTGCAAGATCTTGAAGGGCTACAATTGTCAAATGATCCAAAGAAAAGGTAGAATATATCGCATGAAAATTGAAAGGATAATTGGAACAAGAAAAGTAACTTTTTTGAACTTCATATTGGAAATCTCTCTTGTTGCGACATAATTTGGATGTTATGCATATTGAAAAAAATATATATGATAATATCATGGGGACAATCATGAATGTCAAAGAAAAGATCAAGGACACAATTAAAACTCGATTGGACTTGCAAGAAATGAACATTAGGCCATAATTGAACCTTATCTAAAAAGGAGAGAAAATTGAAGTTCCAACAGCATGCTACACATTGTCTCCCCGAAGATAAATACAAATTATGCTTTTTCTTAAAGAATCTAAAGGTTTCTGATAGATTTTCTTCTAATATTTCTCAATGTGTGAACCTAAAAGATCATAGAATATCTGGATTGAAAAGTTATGATTGTCATGTTCTTTTGCAACATATACTCCCTTTTGCACTTCGTGGAATGTTTTCCAAAGAAGTGTGTGAACCGCTTATTGAATTATCTATATTCTTTTAGTGTGCTTGAATCAAAGGAGTTGAAAATTGATAACTTGAAACATATTGAAGCGCAAATACCCATAAAACTTTGCAAGTAAGAAAATGTCTTTTCTCCTTCATTTTTTGATGTCATGGTACACTTACCTATTCATTTAGCTACTGAAGCTAAGATTGTTGGATCAATTTATTATCGGTGGATGTATCCTGTGGAACGATGGTTATATTTTTTGAAATTATTCATTGGTAATAGAGCATGTTCAGAAGGTTGTATTGCGGAGGGCTACATTGCACATGAATGTATGACCTTATGTTTGAGGTATCTGCATAGAGTTGACACAAAATTCAATCATCCTGAATGAAATTATGATGGTGGTTTAAAATAATCAAATGGTGATTTATCTATTTTTAGTCAGCCTGGAAAAATCCTAGGAGCGAAAGATCCATGTGAACTTGAAGCGGATGAATTAGAACAAGCACATATATACATATTGAAGAATTGCGATGAAGTCTTACCATATCTCAAGTATGGAGAGTTCTTTCATATTATCTTATTATTGTTATTTCTTTTAGGATAATTTTTTTCTATATGAGACTTATAGTTCACTTAAATTTATAGAGAGTTTGCACAAACTCATGAGAATGCTCGACACTTGTCTGATGCAGAATGGAGTCGACAGTTTATTAACTGGTTTAAAGATAGGGTGAGTAATACATAAATATCAAATTTGATATTCTAATATTGTAATATTCATTCTAAATATTCGATGTAATCTTGTTGATAGGTCCTACAATTGCGTAAAGGAGATGATAGTCGTATCATGGAAGATCTTCTTTCACTTTCACGCGGTCCCACCAAATATTTGACACGTTCTAATGGTTACGTGATTAATGGATATAGATTTCATGTAGAAGATTATGATAAAAAGCTAAGGACTCAAAATTATGGTATTTTGTATTGGATGAGAATGATGAGGATAGTGAGAATCTTAATTATTATGGAGTTTTAACAGAAGTGATTGAGTTGCAATTTGTCATGGATAGAAGAGTGATTTTATTTTGATGTAATTGGTTTGATGTGTATGATGAAATAAATGGAGTTAAAAAGGATGAGTACGATTGTGTGAGTGTTAATCCAAGTAGATTTTTGAAAGCAAATGAGCCGTTTGTTTTAGCAGAACAAGAATCTCAAGTGTTTTATGCTAACGATAATTTAAATAAAGGTTGGCAAGTAGTGAGAAAGACTCAACCTCGTGATTCCTATGAGATTGTGGAACAAATGGATGATGATATTGTAGACTTAGGAAGTCCTTCACAAAAGAAAAGAAAAAGAACTGATGAGGTGAACTATCTTTGTATGAATTAATTATATTTATTTTTAAATATTATGATGGTAGAATTTCATTTATTATTATATTATTACACTTTTTTCATCTTTGGGTGAGAAAGGGAATATGCCAACTAAGAGTTTATTGCTTCAATCAAGTGAGGTGGTTAAGAAGTACATCAACAAGATTGAAACAAGTAAAATATTTTGATTGGCATCTTCCATCAGTTAAATGATATGATGGGATATATTTGATTTATGTTTAATTTCTTGAAGTGAACTGTTATGTACACCTAATAAGGATTAACCTTTAAATTGAATATTTTATTCTATACTTTCCTTGTTTCTAGATTTTGATTTACTCTTTTGCTGTTGAAGTTAATTTACTTAACATCATATGATGACATTCTCTCTCAAATATGTTTGGTAAGATCAGTTGTTTGATCAATTTCACCAATTCTATAATCTGATTTTTAACCGTCTAATTTTAGATGTAGTATGTAGTGTAATGTCTCTCTGGCAATACATCTTTATGTTTCATGTTATGAAATAGACCAAGTGCAACATCAATTATGTGATTGTAGGTTCATCTAATCCTACAAAGGTAAAAAGAGTCGAGGAAGCAACAAGTGCAAAGAAGTTGCTTCACTTGAATGTGGACAAAAACTGAAAGTTACATTTTACAATAATCGAATCGTTGGAACAAATAGCAACCTTTTTTCGAGGCATTTGAGAAAAATTATTTGTGATCGTAATATTTGTTCCTTGGCAGTATCGTCATGGAGTGATATTAAACAAGAACAGTTGAATCACATGTGGGCAACCATTGAGGTAATAAATATACACTTGATTCAAGTTCTTTAGTTCTACCTGATTCACATGTGGGCAACTCATGTTTAAATTTTTGTAGCATAAATTTGAGAGTGTTGATATGAATGATCATCGTGATCATATCTTGAGATGGATGAATGAGTTATGGAATAAATTGAGAGGATACATGTATGCACAATATATGAAGAACAAGCCAATCCAATAATCTCTTAAGAATATCTCAAGGTGAGTAGATTAAAAAAAATGGGAATGGTTAGTAAAGGAGCATTTTGCTTCTGAAAGTTTTCAGGTACGCCTACTGAATTAATAGTCTACTTTTCCACTCTTTTATGCAAATTATTTTCCCTCCTTAAGCGTTAAAACATTAGAAAAAAGAGTTTGATCATTCTAGAGTGTCATACGCCTTTTGCATCTCTAACATCATCATACATCTTTGTGACAATCATTTCCTTACTTAACCCTTTTACTAGCTCGTGGATAAGGATGATGTTATTTGTAATCATTCGTCCAGGTACAAATGTTGATTGACAATTGCCTTCCAAACTGCTGTAAATTAGAAATTTCAATTCATAGCATATACTCTAACTTGACCATGTATGTGTTGTGTATCCACAGTAGTCATTACAAACTGCATCTCTTGGATAGATAGTATTCAATATGTCAAAACCATTTCTAGTTTCCAGTTGCATAACGACATCAGGTTTAGTGGTTTTGGTTGCTGATCTATTAATAGCCTTAATCCATTCATCCTTATTTAGAGGGTGACAAAGTACATGTTATTAGTTGTTCCAGCAAAACTAAGCAATTAGGCATAGAAAATTCATCCAGTTTTTCATTTGTTTGCATGAAAAAGAAGTCATCTATCTGCTTGCAAGTAGCAGCTCTGTTGTACATTGAAACCCCTTGCCGTTTTAGGAAGAAAACTTTTCTCCCAAGCTAATAGAGCATTTTGCAACTAGCGGTTGACTTTGTATCTTATGGGTTGTATCTCTTTCTCCATTACTTGCTGCTATTATTCAAGTAACTTTGGCAGCTACAATAGCTTCTACTACTATTGATATTCAACATGGGACTCATTAGGTAAGTGTTGTCTACTTTAGTGCTGAAGATTACTTTGTTAGTCGGGAAATTCATAAAGGCGAAACCAAATATGAAAGTTATTTATTAGTCAATTTAAGCTACAAGAATCAGTTAAAATAGCGTAATTGATTATAGAGTAGACAATAACAATGTCATATTGTGGTATGTCATCTGTTAACCAAGGCTTTTCCAAAGGCTCTTATGCAGTTAAAAGAGAGGCAGATAAAAGTGAAGACTTGAATTGATACAGAACATCAAAAAGAAAAGAGATCAAAATGTACTCGAATTGATAGTGCAAGTACAGTACCTTTTCACTGATCAAATCAGTATTTTTAACACCTAATCAGAATGTACTCAAATTGATAGTGCAAGTATAGGGGTGTTGTTTCCACTTTCAGTTTTTTCTTTTAAACGAACTGAGTTTGCAAAGTCCTATTCTAAGTTGTATGACTGTGGCAAGTTGATAGCTAGTGGCGATATGTCATGGTCTTCTTATTGATTAATTTGCCCTGGTCTATTTTCTCTCGATATGGATTTCCCTAACAGTTGATTCACTCCTAGATAGGGGTGTTGTTATTTCCACTACATTATTAGATTTAGAGCTTACTGGGACGTCTTTCGTAGCGAATTTGGTAGGAGTTACCCCTAGAATCTACTTTCCTCTGTACCAACTTAGGATTTGTATTCAGAGTCTTGTACAACACTACTAAGGTGATAGGTAAGCTCTTTGTTGTTACTTTCATAACAGAATTCATGTTTGTACCTTCAATCTCACGGATCTCTTGCATCTGTGTCTCTAAATGCTACATTTTTCTTACGATAATTGATTTAAGTGTTTATAAATACTTACACTATAATCTTACTGTTGAATAAATACATGCAAGAAGTAGCTGGAATGCAACAAATCGAGATAAATTAAAGATGCTTCATCATATTGGTAGCAAACCTATTAGAGAGATTATTTATCAAAAGGTATAATAAAAATCTAAATGGCATGGTTATGAGGTGTGTTATTTGACATATTTTACTTTGATGTAAAGGGCGGGAAAGAGGGAAATCCATCAGCTATGATAAAGGTTGTTATAGTCACAATATAATTGAATCTAACTTTCACTGCATTTGCATCCTCCCGAGCAACATGCTTTTCAATTACCTATTCACCACCCTATTACCCGATTGAAACCATCCTATGATTAAGGACTATAAATGGTTGCAGAAAATAGGGATCAACAATATCTAACACTAAAATATGGTTTGATCAACTTTAAAAAGATGTTGGTATTCGAGTGTTCTCTATGCAATGCTGCTTTAGTAAGCTCTGTTCTTAACATCAGGGAATGCAACTTTGCATTTGGTGGTTAAGGTGTGAACCTAAGTATCCAATCAATTAATAATGAAATGACTATATTTATGGAATATAACTAAGAGAAGAAGCAATCTTCCAACTCTTTAACTGAATTATGTTTTGATTTAGCATCACTGTGTTAATTTAATGAGACGTGTTTAAATAGAACGACATGTTATTACAACCAATCATGGTCTTTTGTTGGCTGTATACCTTTATGCTCTTGATGAATGCTAAATGTCATTGGTTTTGGGTTTCATTTGTGTTATAGAGGAACATATTACTAGAACTCTACTTGAACATAAGAGGAAAGAACAATGATGAGATAAATTTGGTCTCCCTTTTATCTAGTACTGCAACATGTGAATTCTTGAAGTCCACTAGATGAAAACAATTGACCTACAAATAATTTGTTTGCCTAATAACTGAAACAAATATTTTCAGTAGCTACAACTTGAATATCTGTTTTGAAAAAAGGAATCTCTGCATACATGTTCAATAAATGTTTAGCTTGATACATAATCCTCGTTATTTTCATCTTTAAGGTATTATTTTCTGACATGAACACTGTAGTGCTCCACACAACCCCCCAATCTCCTCTTGATTTCTTCTTCTATCAAAGCATTCATAAGCACATCTTTAATAAGCCTGCTGAAGAGTGAAAGCATTCATAAGCACATCTGATTTTCTCCTTGCCAGATTTTTAAATTTGTGGCAAAACGTTAGTAATCTCTATTGCTTCATCGCTGGCTAAGAACAACACAACATCAACAATATCTCAAGCTATCCAGGCTCTGTTTTATAAACTTTATGCAAAGCTGAACAAATGTCTTCTTTTTGCTCTATTTTTTTATTTTCTGCAGTTGCATACAAAATTTTTGCTCTATTTTTTAATTTTCTGCACTGTGGCATTGCTGGGCAACTGCTCTATTGTATAAACTTTCTGCATAGCTACACAAAAGTTTTTTCCTCTATTTTTTAATTTTTGCACTGCTGCATTACTGGACAACCTATCTATTTTTTTATTTTTTTGCGCATAACTATTATCTGTATTCTTGGTAAATAAATCTCAATTTTTCTTATGTTCTGCAGTTTTTGTTGATGTTTTTGGATAATGCTTGATAAAATTTGAACTGCTTTTGAGGTGAGCGATCTACCTGATTGTAGTATTAAATTTACATGTATACAAATAGTTATTTAATATTTTTTAAATTTTGTACTTACAGATTTTGAAGATTGAAGTTTCAAGCCAGGGTAAAAGTTTAGAAGAAGTTGCACAAAATTGTTATTAGTTTGCTACAACTATTATGCAAAACTTGGCATCATAGTCTAACTTGGATGTTAGCTAAGTTTTTGTAAGAAAATATTGAAACTTATTGACATCATGGGATGTAACCATTTTATTATAACTAATCGCACTAGTTATCTCTATCTTATTTTTGTCTCTCCATATATATTGTATCGAGAGTTTCAATAGTAATTATTAATCATTGATGAACTTTTATTCTTGTGATATTCATTGTTCTAGGACCATTGGTGACCAATCTAGGATTAGAAATGTCGCTCGTCTCTAAAGAATAATTTAGGACCAAAAATATCGCTCGTCTCTAATAGATAATCTAAGACTAGAAATGATGCTTGTCTCTAAAACTAATCAAGGACCAGGTCATTCTCGTCTCTAAAGACATTCAAGGACAAGGTCATTCTCATCTCTAAAGACATTCAAGGACCAGGTTATTCTTGACTCAGAAGCCAATGAGGATCAGATTGTTCTCGACTCTAAAGCTAATTAAAGACCAGTTTGTTCTCGTTTCTTAAACTAATTAAGGACCAGGATATTCTTGTCTCTAATGAGTAATTAGGACTCGGATGTTCTCATTTATAATGAATTAGGAACAGGTTTTTGATGGTCACTAAAGAGATTTAACCACCTAATATGACATTTCCAAGATCATTTAACGACCATTTATGCAGTCTCTAAAAGAATGTTAGCGACTTTATTTTTTTCCCATCTCAAAAACCATTTAATAACCAATTGTTTTCCTTCTTCGTTATTAACATTTAGCGAAGGAGGTTGTTGCGACGGGTGGCGACCAACTTCTTTAGGTCCCAAATGCTCATTTGGGATCGGATTTAGACCTTTTGAGACAATATTTCCCTTCCTTAGAGACTATTTTTCTTGTAGTGTGGGTCTCATGAAATTCAATTCTGCAACCTTAAATTCAAGTTAATTCATTAGCCAAATCTATAAGTCATAGAGCATTCTACAATCCATAGACATGAGTTCGTAGTTCTAGGATCAAAAATCATAGTTATGGTGCTTTTCCATGAACATGAAGGAAGGCTCCATAAAAGGATCCATAACCCGTAAAAGATGATCGTGGACCCCAATCTTCAAAGATCTAAATCGTGTCCAGTTTTTATGAAGGGAATTATATGACCCATAGAGTCTTGGTCATAGACCTAGCTCTGAAAAATGTCTAGTTTCCACAATAGGTAATCTATAACTTGTAGAGTGAACCCCGATCTATAGATAAAATTTCGTGGTTTACCTCGACAGGTTAATGGAGGACAATTTCATCTTTTTTGTTCTCTTCTAATCAAACTCTTGATGTTTTAGTACCCAGTGGTATTCATACTCTCATTAACACTTAGAATATTTTGAGAGCAAGTCCAAAAAGGAGAAAATCTAGGTTCACGTAATTCTACTAAGGTTTCGAGTTTTGAGTAAAGCTTCAAGCTTTCAGGTATATAAGGCTAATCATAGCATTTGATTGAGTTCATTCACGCGCCCTACCCTAAATTCCACATTGGTTGAGTATTAAGTTGAGTTAATTCTTCGTTTTGAATTCCAATTAAGTTAATTCTTCTTCTATTGAGTTTCATATATTTATACATTGAGATTGTCATTATTTCTATCTCTCATATTGTTGAAATTATTGTTCATGGATACTTTCTTATGAACCTAATTGAGTTAATGATCATGATTTTTTCATGCATTATTGATGTTGAGATTCATGATTTTTACGCATTAAAAAAAGTATTGTATCAAAGTGAACATATGCATGTTTTGTTGAGTTTTAAAATAGCATGAGCGTTGAATTTAAATAAAATTGATCACTGAGTTAAATGATGTTTAAGCAAGAGATTTGATGAGATGTAAATAATTTTCAAAGTATAAATGTTTGATGAACGGGCATGATGAATTGAGACAAGGTTGACGTTTTAAATTAAAGTCCAATGAGACTAGATGAGATGATATGAGCATATGTTTTAGTTGAACACCGATTTAGGAAAAAGCACAAGTGACTCAAACCTCATAAACTACGTAGTGATAGAGGTTGTGTCTCTCTTGTCCCGAAAGAGGACTTTTATATTGGATTCATTGATGTGATATCTTTTACCTGGTAAAGTATTGAATGGATGTGATAACAACATTACTTCATTGTATCATCACTAGCTCATATATGATGGTTTTCGGTTAGAAAAACTCCCTAATGAGTAAAGATAGTTTATTTTACTGATTGCATATATTCATACATGATTGATGAAAGCATTACTTATTTTAAACTTACATATCATGTTGAGTTGAGTTGAGCTTCATTCTTATCATTAAGTACCTTGGATATATATTTTTTCTATTCAGCTATTTTATATATCATACATTCCACTACTGACACTATTTGGTGTTAAATCATTTTATGATGCAGGTGTAGGTGCTAGAGATCCTTAATAGATGATTCGTTTAAGATCTAATTATTCTAGAATAGTGGTAAGACCTTATTACATTAGGAGGAATCCTTTTTATTTTAATTTATATCTTTTCATCGTTTTGAGGTAGCCTTGGTATTTTAATGACACCTTCTTGTGAGTTGATAGAGGCTTCATAGACTGAGTTAGTTGATGTCACATTTGGGTATGTCTTTGAAAATCATTCTTACTGATATAGAGTTATGATTCGAGCTATATTTTGAGTCTTTTTTAAAGCTAATTTGTCTATGGATCATGATGTTTATGATCCTACTTGAGGTGTTTTTTTAAAAAGTGTTAAGTCTTTCTCTAATTGAATAGGTGATCAAGACAAGCAATTTTCTTAGGAACTAGCAATGGGTTTTAAGTGCCAGCCACGCCTAGGTAGCCTCTTGGGTTGTGACAAACTTAGTATCAGAGCACAAGATTTAATGAGTCCTAGGATGTCTATGAATTTTTGTCTAGTAAAGTCTTGCTTATGGGTATGTCATGCACTACACTTACTATCATTTAAATGGGGATTATTGTATTTGTGTATAACAAAAAGAAAGGTAGTTGGCATAATTTATCGATTGAATGTATTTTAATAGATTGATTCTAGTTTCTTTCCCCGATTACCCGTGGCTATTTGTTATTATGTCTTACTTTTTAGATTATCATCATGCTATTTATTTTATGTGTTATCTATCTGTGCTCTATCAACCTATGATGCCTTTTGGGTATCTTGTGTGTAGTACCATGCTACACTTCTACATCTTTTTTTATGCAGAATCCAATTTGAGTCACCCTCACACGCTCAGTCATTCATAGTTGCTATTAATTTGGATAGTGGTGAGCTCCTAACATCCATAGACTTACTGCTTTTCCCTCTTCATTATTTGATATTATTTTGTTTATCAGACATTCAAACTTTTATTGTAGTTAGTAGCTCCTATATATGGTGACACCAGGTTCTGAGATTTGGATCTAGTGTTAGTTTGTCTTTTGGTTACTTCTATAATGACCTGGAAGGTCATTTTTTAGATTTTCAGTTGAATTACTATTTTGTCCTTCCTAAAGTTGTTGAGTCATTTTTTGTTTAGTTGAAAAGTTAGATTTCACAAATCTTGTAAAAAGTTAGAGTTTTGCTAAAGAAATAGTTTCTAAAGGTCTAAATTTGAAAATTTTGAGTTTTGAAGTCATCTTGAGTTTCGAGTGTCGGACTGCAATTCTGTCAATTCTATCAGCTTTGAAATGTAGAATCTAATCTAGGAGAACTTGCAGAACTGAATTTGTAGTTAAAACAAAGATTTTAGACTCAAAGTTGTGATTTTAAGTTGAATTCAAATCTTAGTTTGACTTTGGTCAACATTCGGAGTTCGGAAGCTCTAATCAAAATTTTGACAATTTCAGTGGTTCCAAAAGGTAAAACTAACGCTAGAAATGGTCTCGTTGTGAATTTTAGAGCTACTGGAGTTATTTTGGATATTTAAGTTTTAAACTAGTTTTATCGAGCTTTTTTGGGTTTCGGGTTGAAGAGACCTCGGAATTGAAGTTTGAAAGTTTCATTACATCAAAAACGTCATTTTTGGTCGGGTTACATGTGGTTTTTGTGTTTCAAGTTTCGAACAAATCCCAGGCGTCCGTTTCGTGTTTTGAAAATAGTTGGTTTTGACTTATCTGGTATAACCCAATTTGAATTCCGTGTTTGAGGGATTCGGCCCGCTTTCGTGGAGGTCTAGTCACAGTGCCCTACGTATTCACAGAGCCACCATTCGTGATCATAGAGGTCACTCTGGCGCACTCCGCGTACGCGAAGGCTTGAGGGGATTTGTGCTCTGCGTTCGTGGAGTATAGTTTTTACCTGAACAATTTGAAGTTTTAAAGTGATGGGTCTTGTTGTTTTTCACCATTCTTAAAGCTCCAAGCTAGGTTTTAGTGAAATTCTTCAAAGTTTTTCAAGTCAAGACTATTGGGTAACAAATTTCTACTCCATTTCTTCAATTCACATTAATAAATTTATAATTTGAACTTGAAATTGGTGACTTTTTTATGGGAGAAATTGTGGTTTTTTTGGATATGAAATTTTGATTTAAAAATTGAGATTATGGATTCATTTTAATTCCATTTTAAAAATAGTTTTAACCATTGAAATTTTTATTACGTGAAAAATATTTTCATGCATTAATTTTCAGATTTCAAAGACTTTTTCTGACATCGAATTTTTGACTATATTATTTTTTCATTTGAATTACTTGATTTTAGTGTCATTGGCTTTGTATTGAGTTTGTGAATTCATATTTGGCTAGATTGTGATGTTTCGAGTGTGAATTCAAAGGGAAAAACTCTAATATTTGTTTGATTTGGCTACTAGTTGAGGCAAGTGGATTCCTAAACCTTGTTACGCTTACTTGAACACTAGATTTTCTATGCTTGTGGCCTAAAATAATTGGTTGATTGTATTGTTCTTGGAAAAAGGTGAGAATCTGGAAAAATAGTGAAATTCATCTATGACTTGAAAGTGAGATATTGAGATTGATATGTGTTGACTTATGCTCTTATAAATCTCTTGTGATATGAAAATGTGAATTGTGGATTCTGTTATAATTAATCATGGTTGGCATTGGAAATATTGTTGTTGAGTTTCACCTAGGGATTAGAGAGTTGATTATAGATTTGGAAAAAACTCATTATTATGCCTTATTATTGTGATATTTGACTTGAGGTGATGTATTATTACGAAGTGGACTTTTGCATGCACTCATCCTTATTGTATCACATATATATGTTATTGATGTGCATTGTGACTGAGTACCACTAATGTAATACTGATGAGAAATAGGGGATGAGCCACACAAGCTATTATATGTAACACAAATGAGAAATTGGGGATGGGCCACATGAGCCATGGCATGAAATACGAATGAGAAATAAGGAACGGGCCAGATGAGCGACGACATGTGACATTGATTATATATATTGGGGTCGGGTCTCACGTTTTGGGGTAGGTACATGGACAAATATATCCCCCATATATTCCAAACTAATTATATTAGTGGATGTGTATCGTAGGACAAATATGCATCATGATACTTGACATTGCATTCACATCATTTCATTTCATTTCACTACATATCATATTATTTTACCTTATGATTATGACTTGATTCGGTTATTGAGATTGGATTATGAAATGATTATACAAGTATTTTATTTGTTGAGTATCTGAACAACCTGAAGGTAATTGTTGTATAATCGAACTGTATATTGAGACATTATTGTGTATCTGATCTATATTCTATTGCAACTGCTGAAATAATTGATGTTTAGTTTGTATGTGTATATTATTATTATTATGTTGGGTAATTTTTGAGTGCAAGTGTGCAGTTGGGCGGTATGTGGTTGGTGTGGAAGAAGTATTTTGTTCTGTATGCTTTACTTGTTTTTAGATCTTTTTCCTGAGTACCTGTTGTTTAGTGATCACCCCTTGCTACATGTTTTGTAGATTGTGAGCCCAGTCCATCTTGTTAGACTTCTTCTGATGTCAGGATCGAGCTTTGGGATTACTTGAGAGGTAGGTGCTTTTTCGGTAGACCCTCGAGGATTCATTACTTGTTATGTTCTATTTGAGGACTAGACACTTGAGACTTGTCTTTTCTTTGAGTATTGCCATATATAGAGACTTGTACATGTGACACCAGGCTTGAGATGATTTTATAGACTTGATATTCTAGTGTTTGTCCTACCTTTAGACTTTATCTCTGCCGTTTTAGTTTATATGTTGAATTGAACAGGTTTTGAGCTTACTTGCCTTGGTAGGTTAGGCAAGTGACATCACACCCATTTTTTGGGTCGAGATAATTTGGTATTAGAGCCCAGGTTCATAAGTCTCACATGTGTACAAGTCCGATCAAATAAAGTCTTAAGGATCGGTGCGGAGACATCCATTACTTATATTTGAGAGGCTACGAAGACTGTTAATTAGAAAATTTCCTTTTTGTTCTTTAATTTGTACCATTCGTGGTTGTTGAGTATTGTGTATTCTTTTGATAGATGGCCAGGACCAGATCCTTATCTATGGGTAGAACTGAGGATCCAATTCGTGAGGCTATTGTTGAGGCCCCAACTCGAAGCATAGGTAAAGGTAAAGCCAGAAGTCGAGGTAAGGGTTGGAGCCGAGGATGTGCCCGTGGTGCAACTCCTATGAATGATTATGATAGTTGCATTTCACCTCATCCTTTAGTTGAGCCTAGATAGTACTAGGCTCCTCCACAGGCCGAGGATCCAGTTACTCTTTAGGGCACACTTCAAAAGATGATAGGCATGCTTGAGACCATTGCCCGCGGTGTACTATAGGTACTGGCTAGGGGTGAGGTTCCCCCTTCTTAGGTTCCAGAGCAACCTAAAATTTTGATGATTACGTGGTAGACCATTCAACTTTGGTGGGCCAACAACCTTATATGCCTCAACATGTGTCAGTTGATATACTGACACAGATGGTTCCTCCATCTCAGGTTGCTCATTAGCCGGTATTGGCAATCGATAATCAGCAAAGATATAAGCAGTTTCAGAAGATGAAATCACCCCAGTTTTGGGGTGGTAAGGGAGAGGATGCTTATGAGTTCCTTACACTATGTTATGAGATGTTAGAGGCCGTGGGCTTAGTGGATTCGCGTGGGGTCAAATTTGTTGCTTTACAGTTGAGAAGATCGACTTAGGAGTAGTGGCGGTCTTATATGCACTCTAGGCCAGTAGGTCCCTACAAGTTGAGTGGGAGGTTTTCTCAAAGGCTTTCCAAGAGAGGTTCATTTCCTAGAGTGTTAGAGAGGAGAGTCAATCCAGGTTTGAGAATTTGACCCAGAGTAGCATGACCACAGCTGAGTATGAGGTCAAATTTTACCAATTGTCTCGACATGCTTTGTCACTAATTCCTACTAAGGTAGAGAGAGTTCACAAGTTCATGAAATGATTGGCATTCTCCGTTCACTCTTATGTATTCAGGTCCTCATAGGAGGGTGTTTCATTCCAGACTATAGTTGGTACATCCAAGGAGACAAAGTTACAGTTGAGAGAGGAGTTTGGAGACCTCAAGAGGGTCCAATTTTTGGGTCACTTCACAGGTACCTCATTCGGAGGTAGAGGATTTCATAGGGGAGGTGGTATTCCCCATCATAGAGGTCTAGTCCATGCATTATTACCGGCTTTAGAGGGTTGCTGAGGCCCTCGTGGTTCATACAGTTAGGGACAGGGGATGTCCAACTTCCAGTAGAGGCCTATGGGCTGAGGTGGCTACAATATTCCTCCTCCATCTTCTTAGTCCTTTCCTTACCCGAGGTCATGCTATGGTTGTGGTGCTCCAGACCACGTGCTTAGATTTTTCCCCCACTAGACTCTTGCAGATACTTATTCAACGACACCGGTCAGAGATCAAGCTCCTCTAGCCAGAGATACAACCCCTCAAACTAAGGTCCGTGGTAGAGGTCATCCCGGTAGATATGGACGTACTCTGAGTAGGGGTACATGAGATGTAGTAGGGCAACATGGTGGTAGAGGTCCTACTCAGACAACTGGGGGTAGAGGTGGATATTTCTATGCTTTTCCTAGGAGGCCCAAGGCTAAGGCATCAAATGTTGTTATTACAGGTATTGTACCAGTTTTTCATAGGCCTACATCGGTATTGTTTGATCCTGGATCCACTTATTCTTATGTATTTGCATATTTCTCTTCTAAATTTAATCTATTATGTGAGCATATGCTTGTGTCCGTGCATGTGTCTACCCTGGTAGGTGATCCTTTAGTGGTGGATCGAGTGTACTAATCCTATCTTGTCTCCGTATGATACTTGGATTTACATGATTATTCTTAGTATGGTTGATTTTGATGTTATATTAGGGATGAATTGACTTTCTCTTTATCGAGCTAATCTTGATTGTTATGCTAAAACCGTGACATTAACTATTCTGGGTAGATCGAGTATTGTATGGTGGAGCTCGAGTGGTTCTTATTCTAACAAAGTTATCTCTTATATTCGGGCACGAAAGTTAGTGGATTAGGGTTGTCTTGCTTATTTGGCCTTTATTCGTGATACCGGTGTTGAGTCACCTATTGACATCCAATTTTTATCATCTCCATTATAAATTAATTATCGAGCTTCTTCAATTTTTCAACATTTTTAAA
The DNA here is from genome assembly GCA_038996855.1 of Solanum aculeatissimum. Classification (NCBI taxonomy): domain Eukaryota; kingdom Viridiplantae; phylum Streptophyta; class Magnoliopsida; order Solanales; family Solanaceae; genus Solanum; species Solanum aculeatissimum. Next base: position 225 of record JBCEWC010002878.1, on the reverse strand, counting down.
TAATTATTTTTGGAAAATTCGAAATTTCTTTGGGTCATTTCTAGTGACAATCCTTTTATTTTCAAATTATATATATGTATATATATAACACATGTATACATGTATATATGTGTATGTATATATATTGTATACCTATTTTTATTATTTAAATATATATATATATATATATATATATATATATATATAATATTTTAACTTTTTAAATTATGTATATATACATATATA